>PVJO010002268.1:86802-148039 GCA_004026905.1 Hystrix cristata | reverse complement strand
TGCACCAGCTGTGGCCTGCAGCCTGGTGTGCGGTGGCGCAATGTGCGTCTGGGGCTCTGATGGAGAATGTGGGCACTACGGATAGGTGACAACATCATTGGGCTTTAGGATAGAAGTAGGATGTAGCCATCTGAGAAAAGGAAAATATGACAGAAAAGGCAAAGGAAAAAAGAACGAACAAGAAATGTAAATAGAAAACACAAGAATTGAGAAAGATTTCACGTTTCCCAGAAATCACAGCACCTGTGGGTGGGTTCTGGGGCTCTTCAAATCAAGTAACTGTTGCACTGTTTGCTTAGTTTTTCAGTTTTGAGATAAGGTCTCACTATGTAGTTCAGGCTGGCCTTGAACTCACAACGATCCTCCTGCCTCAGCCTCCCAAGTGCTGAGATTACAGACACGCCCCACTGTGCCTGGTCTTGCACTCTTTTAAAAATAAATCAGGGGGCTGAGGATTTAGCTCAAAAAATAAATCAAACTCAAAACAGCAACACATACAGTCGGTACTACAGTAACTTTATATACTTACATATGTGGTTGTTTACATTGCTCGTAAGCAAAAGGCACAACGTAGTATGGTCTGTAAGTTTGTGTAATTTTGGACAAATTTTTAATAAAAATCTATTAAAAAAATAAATCAACAAAGCCAGCTGTGGTGGTGCACGCCTGTAATCCTGAGACTCAGGAGGCTGATGCAGGAAGATCACCGAGACGTCAAGTCCAGCCTGATCTACAAAGCGAGACCTTGTATCAAAAACAAACAAACAAACAAAAAAACCCAACATAGCAAGTTCCAATGAAATGTTCTCTGTCAAATGCAATGTTTCTTGCCTTTATAGACCAATTCCAGAAGGAGGGACAGATGTGGTCATCAGACAGACCAGGGGTGACCCAAGGGGCCGGTGTGACGGGACAGCCCGGGACATGCCAGAGGTCTGGGCACAGCTGTGACGGAGCAGGCCTGGCCAGCGAGGACCAGGGGCCGTCACTGCCGACCCGGACTCGGATCAGCCACCAGCTTACAGGACAGACTGTGCAGGGTGTTCCGTGCCACGGCCGGGACTGATGGCAGGCTGGCAGGTTCCGGAGCAGCAAGAGGGGAGGGAGAGAGGGAGCAGCACAGAGGAGGAGCCTGCAGGGCAGAGGTTTACGAGAGCATTGGCCAGCCAGTGCTCACGACCTATTAAGTCACTGTTATTCGATTCTCGGGTGTGAAAATGTTCTGTGGCTATGGCGCGGCCTTCGTGCGGTACAGTTGCAGCCGGGTGCATTTACAGGTGACAATGTGGCGCTCCAGGCCGGCAGGGCGGGGAGAGGCCGGGACAGATAAGAAAGGCCGGCTGTGAAGTGATCAATACGCAGCTGGCATTGAGGACTCGGGGCTCATCACGCCGCCCTTCTAGCTTTCACGAGAAACTTCATTGCAAAAATGTTTAAAAATACTTCTAGAGGAAGTGTAAGTTGTTCAATGGGGCAGAATTTTGGTTTTGCAAAATGAAGAAGTTCTGAAGGGGGCCATGGTGCTGTTCCCATCAGTAGTGCGACTGTCCCTCATGCCCCTGTGCCAGACACTTAAATTATTAAAATGGCAAATGTTATGTCATGTGTATCTTATCAAAACTGAAAAGAAAAAAGTATAAAATACAAGCCAGGTGTGGGCGGCACAGGCCTGTAATCCCAGCACCTGGAAGGCCGAGGCAGGAAAATCACTGCAAGTTGGAGGCGGCCTGAACTACATAGGGAGACCCTGACTTAAAAGAAAAAAAAAGCAAGTTGCACAGAAAAAATCCAATTGAGAAATGTGCAAATGATCTGATTCCACAGAACGATTTGTGGCCAACAAGTACACGCAGAAACGCTCAGCATCACTAACCACCAGGGAGGTGCAGGTGGAAGCCTGGTGTGCCGTCAAGGCCGCAGGCTGCAGGAGCGGTGCCAATTGGTGCAGCCCTCCTGGAGAGTGAAAGGGAAGCTCCTCAGACAGCTTGCTGTGGGTGAAGGTCTAAGGCTGGGAACCCGGAGTGTGGAAGAGACATGTGTGTTAAGGCAGCATGGCCACCGCAGCCCGCCTGAGCGTGAATGGGTAGAGACCTCGCGGACGGCAGACGACGGGGGAGCTCGAGGTCAGCCTGGGCGAAGTCGCTCCCACGACCCAGCCTTGTACAGACAAGAAAGGGTGAGCAGGCCACAGATTGGGCGGCGGATGCTGAGGGCTTCAGTTCTACGTTGTTAGATTTTTGTCTACTGGAAAGAGGAGGGCTGGGAGTTCCTGCAGGGGTAGAGCACTTGCACAGCATGCGCAGGCCCAGGTTCAAGTAAATAAGAAGGAAGAAAAAGTCCTAGGCAAAGTGTTTGGAGCCAATAAAATGGGTGGGGGGTGTACATGTGTTGGTTAATGACAACTTTCGTACTTTGTGTTCTCTAAATATTTTATTTTTAAAAAGAGCTTGGTGGTGCACGCCTGTGATCCCAGTACTCTGGGAGGCTGAAGCAGGAAGATCTTGAGTTGGAGCCCAGCCTGGGTAACACAGTGATTTAGTGAGACTCTGTCTCAAAATTTAAAAAAATTTTAAAAGGCAGGTATGTAGCTCAGTGTGAAAGCCTTGGGTTCAATCCCCAATACTAGAAGAAAGAGAAAGAAGGAGAGACAGAGAGACAGAGAGACAGAGAGAGAGAGAGAGAGACAGAGAGAGAGCAAGAGAGAGGGGAGAGAGGGGGAGAAAGGAAAGGAAGGAAAAAAGGAAAGCAGGGAAAGGAAGTCTCCAGGATGGGGTGAGGGCAGATGAGTAGGAGGGCCTTCCGGGGTGTAGGAAATGATCTGCTCTCAGATTATGGTGATAATCAACAACCATAAACTTGATTACCCACTGAGGGTGAGGGCACAGCGACCTGCACATGCTGCCTCCAAGATGCTGTCAAAGACGAAAGGAGGCTGAGAGTACCTAGAGGGTCCCAGCCGAGCTCCACCCTCGCTTCGGCTGAGGACGTGGGGACACAGGGGCAGGGCTTTGGAAGGGCTGGCTTCCTGACCCCATGGCGACACCCCTCTCATCCCCTCTAGGCACCCGCATCAGCCCGTGCACAGGCCTGGCCTCTCGCCGGGGCAGTGGGGGGCAGGGTGCCCTGCAGGGTGCAGAGAGGCCCCATCCAGTGTCCTTCCTCTTCTCCTGCCCCAGGCAGACCTCTGTCCCCAAGCTGCCCTCCCCAGGTGGGGCGGAAGTGACTGCAACGATCGCGGTGACACTGAGATGTACTGGGCTACCGGAGGGGTGCGTCAGCCCCGGGACCAGGGACAGGGCCTCGGGGGTCAGAGAGGACAGAGAGGGAGAAGGAGAGGGAGCCTCGGGATTGTGACAAAGGTCCAGATGCCCCGGGGCTGCAGGCAAAGGCCTGGACACTCGCACCACAGGACAGGCATGGCCGAGGTCCAGGACAGAACCAGGAGGACAGAGGTGTGGGCAGCACCCACATTGCCCAGCACACACCAGGCCCTGGGTCTGTCCTCAGCACCCAGAAATAAACAATTAAATATCACCCTGTTCAAAACAAAACAGAGGAGACAAGCCAGGCCTGGCAGTGCACTCTAGGAGGCTGAGGCAGGAGGACCTAAAGTTCACACTCAGCCCAAGCAACTTAGTGAGACCCTGTCTCAAAATAAAAAATAAAAAAGGGCTGGGATGAATCTCAGTGCAAACACAGATACTGACAGGAGGGATTTAAAAAAAATGAACCAACTCTATGCTGTCGGTATGAAACTCACTGTATTTTTATTTTTGTTGTGGTGGGGATTGAACCCACAACCTCTGAGTGCATGCTCCTGAACTACATCCCCCTGTTCATTTGTTTTTGTTTTTCTCTTTCTCTCTCTTTCTTTCTTTTCTTTTCTTTTCTTTCTTTCTTTCTTTCTTTCTTTCTTTCTTTCTTTCTTTCTTTCTTTCTTTCTTTCCTTTCCTTTCCTTTCCTTCTCTTTGCCTTCCTCCTTTCTTTCCTATTTATTTAATTTTTGCAAAGTTAGGGATTGGACCCAGGGCCTTCACACTGAGCTACATCCCCAGCCCTTTTTAAATTTCTTTTTATTCTAAGACAGGATCACTTAAGTCACTAATCGCCCAGCTGGGACCAAACTTGTGATCCACCTGCCTCAACCTCTTGTGTATCTGGGAGTACAGGCCATGTAGAAACCAGCAAAGACATCATGGGGCGGTCAGCAGGTGGGCAGCACTGCACTTGCTTATCAAGGTCCCATAGGTAACGACTGCGTGTCCAACAAGAGAGAAGGCTATGCGTGGTGGGGTGTGGGCGGGAACCCAAGGCCACTCAGGCGGCAAAGCTGGGGACCTGCAGCAGCAATAGAGGAGCCCAGCTGCACCCAGCAGGAAGGGCTTGTGAGGCCTGCGGGCTCTGTGTGGCCGATGGGCTTCCACAGGGCGAAGGGACACCGGGCGAGGAGACACTGGGGCCCCTCTGAGGATCCAGAGCAGGATCAGCCCGGCCGGGGCGGTGCGTAGGGCCTGGGTGGGACCCTGGGACTCCACAGAGCCAGACCCTTCCAGGCCGCGCTGAGGACAGCCGGGGCTGGCGGCCCCCCTGCCGCGCAGTCTGCCCCACAGCCTAGGCCAGAAGGTGCCCACCACACACTGTCGCCTTGTGTGTGGCCGGCAAAGCTGAACATGCCCAGCTCCGAGGTCCACGCCCAGCAGCTGGGCGAGGACCCCAGGCCCAGGAAGGCTGTGCCATGGCTGCTGCTCCCGACCCTGCCCGCCAGCCATGGGCACTTGGGAAGACAGGACTGGCCAGGACACCTGTGGATGGTCAGTGTCACACCGCCCGCTGGACGCTGACCTCGTGTCTGCGGTGGCAGGGGCTTGCCTGGTCTCGGGGGCCCAGAAGGGCAACAGGCTGGGGGTGGGGCGTCCTCGTCCCTCCAGTCCGAGTGCTGACCTGGGCCCCAGCCCCACGGGACATGCTGACAGGGAGGGGCCCAGGCCTAGAGGCAGAGGCAGGACACACTTCCGCCCGCTGGGCCCACAGGAGTAGGGTGCGGCTGCTCCCTCTTCTCACCACCCACCACTTCCTGCCCCCAGCCTGCCACAAGCTCTCCCTGCCCGGCCCCGCGGTCTGTGGCCCCTGCCCCTTTGGCTTCTCTCTCTCGACTGCTTCCTCGAGACCCTCCCGTGTGCGCTGGGAGCAGGCACAGGAACCCTGTCGGACTGCCAGGTCCCCGGGCTCTTTCTCGCCTGAGCCCTCCCAGCCACTTGTGGGGATCTTGGGGATCAGGCCACCTGGAGAGTGTGGGGAGCGGGAGGACACAGAGGTGGGTGGCTCCCAGTCCCCCAACCCAGCCAGCCATGGGCTTCTTCCACCTCAGCCTTCCTCTCTGTGGGTTCTTCCCTTGGTAGGAGGGAGCTGCAGAGGCGACCTGGCCTCTTGCTTCCCTGATCTCAGCACGTCCCAGCCAGGCACCAGACACTGATGGGCGTCTCCACCTTCTGCAGACTCACCCACAGGCCTGGCTGTGGACAGTCACTCTGAGAGACATTTCCCAGACCCGCGGGCGGGCAGGAAGCCGTGGCCCTGGGCCACAAGAGATGGAGTAAGGGTAGAAGTCAGGCAATGACGCACTCCAGGGGAAAGCCAGGAAGCTGTACAAGGAAGAAAGCAGTATCACAGACTGTCTGTTTGACTCAGCAGTGGGCGATATTTACACAGTCAGAGTAGCAAAAGGATTACACACAGCGTGGGCCTGTAATCCCAGCACCTGGGGGGCTGAAACAGGAGAATCTCAAGTCTAGGAGTTTGAGACAGCCTGGGCAACACAGCAACCTCCCATTTCAAAACAAACCGGATGTATCAGGGGTGGAGGGAGGGGAAGAGGAAGCTCCACCCTCACCACCCAACCCAAGGGCCGCACCTCCCCATCACCCTGGTACCTCCTTCCTCTGCCAAGGCCGGGCTGATCGCACGTGGGACCCTGCCTGGCAAGGCCTCTGTGCCCTCAGAGCTGTTGCTTCTCTCCAGGACATTTACCAAGCCCACTTATTGTGTACATGGCTGCCGCTGGTGCCCACTGAGGACAACTTGGGAGGGTCTAGCTGCCCCATCTGGGCAAACTCGCACCTCCCGCCCTGACTTCTGTTCCCATGGGCGTTTTTCAGGCTGCTTTCTCTCTGGCAGGCCACGGAGGCCACGTTAGACAGAGCTCAGCCTTGGGGTCTGATGTGGGCCACGAGCCACAGGAACACCTGGGGACACGTGGTATCTCCCTGCTCCCTGTGGTGTGGGTCCCGAGGAGGGCCAGGACCCAAAGATGCTCAGTAAGTGCAAACACGTAGAGAAGGGAAAGATGAATGAGATTCAGCTTACTGGCTGCACATCTTAATCTCAGCACAGAGGGGGCAGAGGCAGGAGTGTCACCTGAGCCAGGTAGTAAGTCAAGGCCAGCCTGAACTATGTAGCGAGACCCTGACTCTAAATAAATAATAAATAAATAAATAAATGAATAAAATCATAGCTGATCCACAAAGATATCAATAATTATATTGAGTGGAAGGTCTATAGCTGAACTTATAGAGTATCTTCTTCCCATTGGATTTTCCGAGCCAGGAAGAACAGTTTTTTCTGCCTCAGCTTCTCTGCATGTCACACATAGGAATCAAATTATCCCTCCCTCTTCCAGAGACGTGAACTCGGCCCCCTCAGTTCTCCAATGACGACTCGGCCTGGCCCGAGTCGCAAGGACGGCGTGACAATTTGGAAGGCCAGCTGGCACCAGGGCTTCAGGCAGGAGGCGCCTGGCCTCTCCATCCCGAGACAGAGGCGAGGCTGGAGGACCTGGGATGCCTTTCCCACACCACCCCCCTCCGCGCCCCCGGGAAGGCCCCACTCCCGCCACCTGCGTGTCCTCAACCCCTGCCCGCCACGCCTGCCACCCACAGGGGCACCCTCCCCTGTGTCCCTTCGTCCCCGCGGCATCCCAACTGGTAGCAGGTGGTCCCTCCTGGGCCCTAGTGTGGCCCTTTATGAGGAAGGTACAGGGAGCTGTGATGCCAGGACGACACAGGCCGTGGCTAGGAGGAGGACAGAGCAGGGGACGGTGGGGTCAGGCAGAGACAGGCACACTGGTGAGGCCCTCCCAGCTCCTCTCTGCAGCCCCCACCTCTCCAGGGGGAGCTCAGCTCAGCCCAGCCTTGCTCTGGGTCCAGGTTCCCTGGGGACGGCCTCTCGCTCCCATGGGACCTGACCAGGAAGGTCTTCCTCTAGCCCGCGGGCTGCAGCGGCCGCCCTCTCCCCCTTGGGTTTCTGTCTCACAGAAGGAGCCTGGGGCTGGGGGCC
This sequence comes from Hystrix cristata, assembly GCA_004026905.1. NCBI lineage: Eukaryota > Metazoa > Chordata > Mammalia > Rodentia > Hystricidae > Hystrix > Hystrix cristata. The sequence continues at coordinate 140,707 of PVJO010002268.1, read as the reverse complement.
GGGTGGGCTCAGGAAGCTGCGCTGTGCCTTGTGCCATGTGACACACTGGTGGATCTGCCTGGGGGGTGGTCACATGAGCTGCACCACTTGGTGGCCTGGGGAGGCTGCCGGCCGGAGTGTGGGGAGGAGCTCGGTTCTGCAGGGTGAGGTTGAGACTGAGTGGGCCTCAAGCGGGGACCTTTACCCAGATGTCAGTGTGACCCCACCTGCCCACGGAGAGGCTGACTCATGGAGGGGCCCTGGGGAGGGTGGACGACCTGCCCTGTCACACTGAAGACAATTTCACACCGTGGTAATTCCAAGTCAGAAACGGCTTCGCAGCCAGGCAGAGCACAGACCCCAGAAGAGAGGCTTCCATGCCCTGCTGCAGCGCAGGGCGGTGGGACGGGAGAGACTTCAACTTTTAGCAGGGTACGGTGGTACACGCCCGCGATCCCAACACCAGGGGAGGCTGAGGCAGGAGGATCACAAGTTGGAGCCTAGCCTGGCAATTTAGTGACACATGGAGACCATGTCTCAAAATCAGTCAGTCAGTCAGCAATAAAGGGCTGGGGATGTAGCAGAGTATAAAGGTCCTGGGTTTAACTACCCCCTCCTGCCCTACAATGAGACAGAGACAGAAAGACAGACACACGAAGAGAAAGAGAGAGTGAGAGAGAGAGAGAGAGAGAGAGAGAGAGAGAAAGGGGGAGGGGGATAGGTAGAGAGAGATTGAGAGATTTCATCTCAGAAACCCATTTTCTGTATTCTCCCACGTCTGCAATGGCCGCCACCACCCACCCCCTCGTCAGTGGAAACCAACTTGAGTAACCGCTTCTCCCACTGCCCACTTCCTCCCACTGCCTCAAAACAGGAGTTGCACAGTTTTTACACTGAATGTTTCCCAAAGTGGGAACTTCACAGCCCCAAATTGTAGCTGGACTTCCTGTAGCACCCTGGCAAGACGGGAAGGGACGGTGCCCCGGCATCATGTGCAGGGGCACCCAGGAGGGGAGGGCACAGTCCCGGGCCAGGTGACACTCCTGCTGGGGAGACACCCTGAGGAGAAACCTCCTCTTGCGCCCAGCACCCTGACTGTAAGTCGAGCCTGCCAGGCTTTGGGCAGAAGCTGCCGGCCCAGCTGTCTGCTCTGGACCAGTTGCCAGGTCCTCATCCCACAGCGGAGTTGGGAGGCGGCTGCTCCGAAGGACACGTGCTGCCCGGAGCAGCTGGCGGTCAGCCACTCACCTCGGTGCTGCACTTCGGGGAGCTGCGGGAGCGACCACGGCGTTCTACAGAGGCAGGCCCAGCAGGGGTGAGTGGCCGGCTTCCGCCTGCCTCAGTCTCCTGAATCCGTAGCCCCAGGATGGGAGCTGCTCCTCCCTGGTGTGGGAGGTGGGAGGTCAGGGCTGGGCAATCTACATACCAAATGGGCGGGAAGTGCCAAAGGTCATAAACCTCGCAGCTGACAGGTTGAGCAAGATGTTTCCCACCAAGACAGGACGTGAGCACGGCGCAACAGGGCTGCTCCAGATGGCGGCAGGCTGCTCCACACGCGGAGCAGGAGAGAGCAGATCCCCAGTCCTTCCTTTACGGATGGCTCTGGCAGCCAAAGGCTGCATGCCAGACCTGCATGTGCCCTGGCCAGAGGCCCTGTGAGCTTCGGATAGGACAACTGTCCCAGTGCTGCGCTGGCAAGTGGTGGAGGCCAACGCAGGGATTGTATACACTGAAGACCCCGTTCCCTTACCCCTGGTGCTGCGCGCCTTTTCACCTGCCTTAGCTCACCTTTAGAGCGGGCCTCTCTCCCACCATCGACAAACGGACAGTCACCACCTTTTCTTCCTTTCTTGTTTTAGTTTCAGGGTTTCTCATATGGTGTCACTTGCAGCCCAGGCTGGCCTCGATCTCCTAGCAATCCACGCCCAGCTTACCTTGCTGCCTTTTCTGTTTCTTGTCCGAGTCTTTGTTCAGTACACCAAGGCCCTGGGAAGAAGCCCCCCGTGACCCCCACCTGATAACAGCAGGAGGGAGACTCAGGACGTTCCCCACTGACATGGGCAGTGCAGGACCTGGGCCTGAGTGCTGCAGGGACACTGACACCATGGCCCCAACCCCACCTCACCCTTCCTCATCCACCCTGGCACAGAACTCATTATAGAGATGGGGAAATTAAGGCTCAGAGGCTCAGCCCTTTATTGAGTCCCCAGGGTGCAGGCAGAGCAGGAATCCCAGGCCCCAGGGCCTGGACATTGGTCTGGGTGTTGAGAGGGGGTGATGGGCAGCCATAGCCACGGTGGGGACCTGACGCTGGGCATGTGGACAGGCACTTGCCCAACCAGGCCAGCTGCAATGGCCTCAAGACAGAACACAGACCTGGCACCTACCAAGGGCCCTGCAGGGCAGCCCCCACTCTCCATGGTCAGGAAGCGGCATGGGTGCCTGATCTGTGTGGCAGGGAAGAGTGCCCTCTGGTGACAAGAAAAGTCAGAGTGGAAATTTGAAGAAACACCTCACCAAGATCGGTCTGTGACACTGGCCGGGGCAGCTCAGGGACCTCGCCAGGAGCAGCCCACGGTCAGTGGGGCAGGCAAAGTCCCTAGGCCAGCGGGGGACAGGATGAGACATCATGGAGGACTGGGCAGGGACAGTGTCTGAGGGCACACACACCTCAGGCCAGGGCTGGAGGCCCTCTGGGGAGATGCGGGGTGCTGCATATTGAGGTCCCTGAGAGGCCGCAGGCGAATTCCCTGGCTCTCCCTGCAGCCACGGGAACCTTAGCTTGCGCCCCAAGAGGGCGTTTATTCCGGGGCCCCCCACAGCAGGCTGGAGCTGGGCCAGGGGAGTGTGGGAAGGTGGGGCAGCTCACCCCTGGGTCCTGTGCCGTCCCTACAGCCCCTGCAGGTGATGCGGCCTAGTCCCTGTGGCAGAGTCAGAAAGAGGAAAGTCCGGCCTCCCTGGAACCAAAGCCGCTCCAAGCCCAGCCACGGCTCCTGTGGGAGGAGCTGGAGACGGAGGGTTTCCCCAGATGGACTAGTGAAAACATTTTGCACGAATCTCCCTCAAAATGTTCCCCCTTGCTTCAAACACACTCATCCCATCCTTCTGGCCACTTTCTGAAGCAGCTCTGGAGTCTTCTTTCCTGAGTGTCTTCATGAGATGTGATCAAAAACACAGTGAATGCTGCTGCTCTTTTAGCCACGTTCTCCTTGCTGGGACAGAATGCAACCCAAAGGAGCAGAGGTTTCTTTTTGCTCAGGTTTCCGTTTCAGTTCATGTTCAACTGGCTCAAGCAGGAAGGGCATGGTGGAGGGAGCTGGGTGGAGGAAAACTGCCCACATCATGGTGACCAGGAAGCATATAGAGTGACTGGGAGCCAGGGCGGGAGATCCCCCTTTCTGGTCACACCCCAGTGACCAGTGTCCAATCAGGCCCCCTCTGAACACATGAGGACTCGGGGACATCCTAGATCAAAACTGTCTGCTGGGTGCCACCAAGGGAAAGGCAGCGCGTAAAAACATGACGCTGTATCCTCATCCACCTGATTCAACAGACTGGGTACCCTGCAACTTCTGGCTCTTCCCCGAAGCCAAAATGACCATGAAAGGAAAACATTTTCAATCTATTTAGGACATCGAGGCAACCATGGCTGAGCAACTAAAGACACTCAAGAAAGAGCACTTGAGAGCTGCTGGAGAAAGTGGCAAGAACAATGGAATAAGTGTGTTTGAAGTGAGGAGGAGGATTTCAAGTTTTTTAATGTAAACATTCACTGTACTTTTAGATCATGTGTCACAAGTATCAGTTGCCACACATTTGACGTGTCCTTCCTAAAACTGCTCTTCAGAAAGCTTCTGTGTGTGTGTGTAAGGGCACACCCTGCTGTCTATCACAGCAGAAGCCTGGGACAGTGATGTGGCACTGACAGGCCCACATCCCACTAACGGTGTCCTGTGTAGCCGCTGGAGAGAAAAGGGGAGCTGGGGGCAAACTTCAAGATCTCTGTTTCACAGAAGAAGTGAGCTGCAGAGCAGTGTAGAGATGTGACGCGTGTGACCAAAGACAAATCCATTCCATAGAGAAAAGCCTTTTTGTACACAAGTTTCTAGAACGTCAAAAAGCAGCTGCTAATCACAGTTGGGAAGGGGAGGGAACCAGGGGTCAGGAGAGAGAAGATGGTCCTGGCACACGTCTCTGCCGGCTGTGTAAGCCACGGCCAGGCTTCTGCCCAAGGATTCTCAGGCACAGTCCCTCGGGAGACAGCAGGCCCAGCAGGGTGGTTTCCACCTCCCTCTCCTCCTGAGACAGAGGTCACCCCTCCTGTGAATGACACCTTCCCCGCTCCAGGAGAAAGGAGACGCCCTTTATGGGGAGGCACAGTCAGCAGAATCCTGCCAGCGGGACTCGGAGTAAACACTGTCTTCCTTCAGCCTCCCCATGGGGCTTAGTTGTCCACAGCTGCCTTTCTCATTGGGCAGACTTCTGTCCAGGAGCCCTTGCCTGTCCTTGGGTCCACACTTCCTGTGAGGCTCCTGGGTCAGGTAAACCGTGTGGTCTGGTATCTGCTTTTCCCCTGTTCACCTTGTCTCTTTGGGTTGGGGATTTAGCTCAAGTGGTAGAGTGCTTGCCTAACAAGCACTAAGGCCCTGATTTCGATCCCTAGCACCAAAAATAAATAAATAAATAAATAAATAAATAAATAAATAAATATCTCGTCTGTTTAATTCTCAGCCCCACCGGGACCTAGGAGGATGGAGGTGGGCATTCACCTCCCCATGGTATCATGTATGTAGTACCTCTTTTCAAAGAACATTTCAGCAATCTAGCACTCAAGAGGCTGAGGCAGGAGAACTGCCGTGAGTTCGAGGCCAGCCTGGAATATACTGCAAGACTCTAAAAAACCCAGCCCCCACCCGAGAAACCACCCTTCCGTGAACTGATCGGCACAGCTCCTCTCTCGGCCACGGTCCTTCAGGAGCCCTCTCCTGCCTGCACCTGATCAGTTTCTTCTGGGACTTCTACCTCTGCCCAGGTGAGACTCTGTCTCTGCTGCTATTTTGTGCTGCTGTGAGGAGAATCCCACATACCAGGTAATTTGTAATGAGCCAAAATTCGTTGGCTTGGCGCTCTGAAGACTGTGACGTCCAAGATGGAGTGGCTGGTGCTGGGCAGGGCATTTCTTGCCGCTTGGCCCACAGTGGAAAGGCAAAGAGAGGGCAGGAGAGCTGGAAGGCCCAGCTCATCCTTTCAGAGGGAACCTGCTCCCTGGGGGCATTGATCCTCTCACTGGGGGATCTACCTTGTGACCCCCGGGCCTGCTCACCTCTCAGAGGCCCAGCTCTTCATACAAGGCACAAGGTGATACATGTGAACAGGAGCTCCAAGGTGCCACAGTCGAGCCCAGTGCTGCTGTGCAGGGGAAGGAGGCTGCTTCAGGGAGTACAGGCTTTCATAGCCACACAGTCTTGTGATGTAACTCAGATAGGCAAAGTGGAGCCACGGCAGGACCCACACCCTGGGGACAGGGGCCCAAGAGTCGCAGCCTCAGAGCGGCCACAACGACAGATCCCAGTTACACACAGCAATAGCGCTCCAGGCCCACTGGTCAAAGCAGTGCTAGGTGAATGGGAAGAAATGACTTGTGAAAGCTGCTAAGTCTTCCCCTGTAGACACATACGCAGGACAACCTTGAATAAATCCCCAGACTGCTCTGTTGCTGAGGGCCACCCACTGGGTCACCTGTGTTTGCCCTCATCCTGTGTCCTTCCTAGGCAGGGCTCTGGCTTGTCTGAACTGCACTGTTCCTCTCCCAGTGGATCCTGGATGTTAATAATGTGAGTCAGAGAAAGAATGAGATGTGCCCTCAGAACAGCAATGAACAAACTTTAATTATGGAGCAAACTCAGCCAGAGGCAAAACTCCTCAGGAACAAAGGAGGAGCTCTCTGAGGCTGTTGGGGCAGGAAGTTTTATAGGGTGTGGAGACAGAGAAGAGGAGATGAGCAGGTGTCAAAGGAAAAGAGTGTGTTCTTTGTTCAGTGTTTTGTGCATAGGGAGATGGCGAGAGGGTGATGTGGGAATAGGGTGTGGCCTGACCTGGCTGGGAGGATGAACACGACCTTGGGGGAATGGCCTTGACCTGACTTCAGCCTGGGGTGCAAAATTCCAATCGCCCCTCTTCTCACAGGATCCAGAAACTCTTGCGAGAACAGAATCCAGATAAATGTGAATGGTGCCACGAGCGCTCTCTCGCCCTTTTCTATTCCCTCTCGTGGAAGATGGTGTCTGTGTACCCAGTGCCACTGCTATCATGTCCTTTTTGTGGTAGCCCCTACTGTGCCTTTTAGGCCCGGTACACATTTTGCTGTTTCTATTGTTATGCTCAATTTACCTTTCCTCTTTTCTCTATAATTTTAAATAAAATTTTAGAACTACTTTTTGCCCCCCTTGTTCAATTCTTTGCTCGAGGAGGGGAAGAACCCAGGAATACTGGAACCTACCTGATAACAAGGGTGGGTCTGAGCAGGTCACTCTCCTCAATTTGTAGGCATCCTTGTCTCCTTCCAGCTGGAGCTGGTCTCAGGGAGTCCTTGGGGGAAACTGGCCTTGAGCTCAGTTTGTCTTGAGCCCTCTTATCTATTTTGGGTCTGACTTGGGGAAGCTACCTTGTGACCAGAATGTCTCAAGTTTGACCCTGAGAAACAAAGCTGCTTTGTGGCCAGAATATAACACTGGACAAAGGGGTCCTGTTGTCCAGCACCCTCACCAGCATGGAGAGGGTACTGGGGAGGCCCTGTCCTGGTGGGGTCTGGACTCAGCAGCCTTTCCTGTGGCCCGACCACTGAGTTTTGCTTTTCACCCTCTGTGTTCCCAAGGGGAAGGCAGGAACCACTGCATACACTTGGCTTGTTTTCCCCTAAGCACCTGGCTGGATGCACTGAGGCGGGTGAACAGGGTGCAGACTGTTCCCACCCCCCCTCCGCCGAAGCAGCCGAATAATCTCCGGTTCCAAGGACCTGCCCCAGGCCACGCGCGACACTGAACCGGAAGCGGCCACTGAAGAGGGCCGGGACAGCCCCACGGCGGGCCACACCAGCTTCGACACACGCAACTCCTCCCAAGCCCTCCTCTTCCTCCTGCCCACGGCCCTTCCGCAAGGACAAAGGCCAGGCGGCCCGGACACCCGGTGCGGAGCCCACCACGCGCGACCCCTACTGGGCACGCGCGCCGGGAGGCACTTCCGCCGCTGGCTGGGCTCAGAACCGCGGGCCGCGGCTCCTGTTTCCGGCCGGCGGTGCGCGCGGGGGCGCAGCTTCCGGGGAACTTCCTCGTGTGCAGCAGTGCCGGGTCCGCGAGGTTCCGGTCTGAGAAGATGGGGAAAGTGCGGGGACTGCGGGCCCGCGTGCACCAGGCCGCCGTGAGGCCCCGGACGGAGCCCGCGCCCGGCCCCGCGGCCCCCGTCCCGGCCCCGGCGGGCGGAGCGGGTGCGAAGGTGAGGCGAGTCCGGCGGGGTCGCGGGGGCGGGCGAGGAGGCCGGACGGGAGAGTTTCAAACCGGCGCGGCCGCGGACGCTGGGCCCCGCCGCTCCACGACCGCCCCGCCCTACCCTGAGGAGCACCTTTTATGTAGACTTCGGAGGGGAGGTGTGAGGGTCCCGGCCGGTCGGCGCTCGGCGGCCCCGCGTTTCGGCGCGTGCTTGGCGCGGCTCTTCGTGCCCGCGGGCCAGGGGGCGGCTGGCAAAGCAGCCCGTCCCGCACGTTCGACTTCGCCTGGCTTCTTTCCCTTGGTATTCACCCCACGCTCCCGTGTGTAACCTCTGTTTTAGCCCGAAGCAACTCTTCCGCCAGGAGTAGCATATTTGGGACGGTCAAAAAGGATCTCTCCTCTGGGGCTTGATGTTGTCGTCCCCGTGGAGTCCAGCGCTCGGCAGAGGGACTTGAGGGGGGTCCATGTCTTGATGCAGGGCGAATGTGGGTAGGAAGTAGACCCGGGAGCAAGGCTGGGAGCAGGGCCACTGCTGTGCCCTGTGCAGCTGCGCCCTGGGCTGGAGAATGGAGAAGCAGAGAGGAAGGGGTGGGAGGAGCCTGGTTCCTGCTCTTCAGAGCAAGCCCTGCTGAGAGTGGGGCGCAGGGGATCAGAGCAAGGCAGGGAGAGGGGGCAGGAGGTGAGGCTGCTTCTCCAGTCCCCAGCTGTGATGCTCTCCTACGGATCCCTGTCCTGCATGTCCTCCCCACGCTGGGATGCTGGCCTCTGACTCCCTCTGAAGCCACGGAGCTAGGCTGATGCCCCCTCTCTCCCTTTCACTGAGGCCCTCAGGACTGGGCGTTGGACACCAACATCTTTGCTGGGACCCGCATAGACACGAGCACCCTGGTGCAGAAACTAGAGCTGGACACACGGAGTGTGGCCTCCCTTGGGAGAGGTGAGTGGCTATCCTGGGGGGGGGGTGGCGGCTAGACTGCCTGTGCCAAGCAAATTCAAGTTCGCATGTACTTTTAGAAAAGATTTGATTTTTATGGAAAAATTAGGGAATAGTTTTGAGAAAGCGTGTGTTCCTGTCATGTGTCTTCAGCACCTACATACTAATTTGAAAGTGAATACCAGGCTCTAGTATTTAATTCAGAGATTCTTTGATGTATTTCTGAGGGCTCTTAGCAGAACTTACCTCCAAACCATCATCACACTTGCACGAATGAACAGTTCTTTCCCTTCAAGTGAACAGCAGTCACATGGCCATGACTGTCTTTGTGGAAACCAGGTACAAATCTGGGCCCTTGCCCAGCTTTTTCTTCAGGTTTCTTGTGATGTGGAAGCAATTGTTTTCCTCATCCTGTGTTTCACTGATGCATTCCCTTGGTGTCCTTTGTTCTGTTTCTCTGACCCAGCTGGCCTCTGTAGGCCAAGATTTTGGCCTGTGAATGGAGAACAGCCCTCTGCAAGGTGCACACCCGGAACTGCAGAGCCTCAGCCTCCACCGCTGCTCTCGGGAGAGAAGCCTTTGTGTGTTCTTTGAGTGATGACAGCTGCGCATGTAGACTGACGTGTCTACTGGCCCTGTTCTCTGCAGTCTTCTTGGGCTTTCATCTCCCAACACCTTCATCCTTTGTGCGCTTCAGCTTTCAGTGCTTAGGTGGCATTCTTTTTGTCTCACTGATCCAAGACCCATTCTCTGTGGTCTCAATGATGTACCTAATTTTTTAACTCTTGATTGGAGCTCCCTGAATTTTCCGGTGATTTTTTTTTTTCCAGGTTTCTATCTGCAGCTTATAAACACCTCTTACTGTGAATCGTAATTATGTCACAAGTACAGTTTTATCTGGGTGTTTTCTGTGGGGTCTTGTCATCGCATCGTCGCTTTGGATTTTGTGATTTCTCCAGGGTCGTGTGTCTGAGTCCTGCTGTCCTTTGAGCCTTGACGCCCTCATGCTGACAGTTTCTCAGGATGACACCTGGAGGGCACGGCAGCTCATCCTGCCTGCTGCTTCCTGATGACATTGTGGGGACCTGCAGTGGGGCTGCCCAGCAGCCAGCCGGCAGCATGAGCTGAGTCTGCTTTGAGGCTGGGTCCCCGGGATGTTGTTTCTTGATAACCGACAGGAGTACATGACTTTTTGTACATTCACTTGTTTTCTCAAGCTTTGGGTGTGTTTGGGGCAGTCGGGCAGTTTCCTTAGATGTGAGCGAATGCTTTTTGTGGGGGGTACTGGACCTCTGCCATCCCCAGCAGAGCCTATGGACGTGACCTTTGAGTCCTCTTCAGGTCAGTGTCCCCTATGCACTGTGTTCTGCCCAGCAGAGGGCAGCAGAGCTGCATGTCCTTTCAGGTCAGCTCGCTGAGGGCCAGGGCTGGGGCCGAGCTGTGCCAGGGTCTCCTCCCACCTGAGGAGCCTCAGAGGGTTTCTTTTAGGAGTTTTTGGAAAGACAGCTGTGAAGTCAGGGCTGTGACGGGAACATCATGTGACTAACTCTGTACTTGTGTCCACCTGGCCCCAAACTTACACACGTGCAGACAAGGGTGAGCTGAGACCTCAGGGGAGGCCCGTCCTCAGAGGACATGGCCCTGAGCCTGTCACTCTGGGAGCTGCCAAGTGGTGGCTTGTCCCCGCCCATGTACCTCGTGGGACTTGCTCTGCTGGCTGTGGGTGAGAGGGCCTGTGTCCCTGAGAGCGGCACCTTGTCGGGACCTGGACCAAGTCTGCAGGTGTGACTGGGTTAGCCCCAGGAGTGTTGCTGTGGGGGTTGCTCAGTGGCATTTCTTGGGTATTGTGTCAGTACTGCAGGGTTTTTCTGGCTGGATGTACCAGGAGGCAGCGTGGAGCCCGCTGACGGCTCTGTCCTGCCCACCCCTGCCCTCCTGGCCACCTGAGGCTTTCTGAGGTCAGTACCTTTGTCCTCAGGGCAGGAGGACCCAGGCGCTCATCCCTGTGGAGTCGGGAGGTAGGGTCTGGACAAGTAGGTGGCGAGGCTGGGCTGTGCCTGCTCAGACACGCAGGCCCTGCGCCCAGCCCGAAGCTCCCGCAGCAGCTGCACCTGTTCAGACAGCACTGGGGGCTCAGACGAAAGCCGCCTGCTGAGCCGAAGGCCTTCAAAGCCACGGGAACGTGCGGCAGGAGGGTGTTGGGGGCTCACAGGCCTCTGCCAGCCTTACATGCTTCCTGTGCTGTGGGGTGCACAGCCAGTCGTGCAGCATGAGCAGGCTGTGCTGGGGAGGTGGTTGCCCACGGTGGTGTTGAGTCTCATGCCGTCGAGGGCGCTGCGGCCCTGGTGTGCCCGACTGCCCCTCTCGCAGCTGTGCTGTGGCAGACTTGAGTGTCACAGGCAGCCTCTGCCTGAGTTATTGTGTGAAAGTAGCGTTTTGCCATTGAGAAAGCGGCACATGCAGCGGCATGGTGAGGTGGACCTGTGGCCCTGTCCGGCAGGGACTGCTGTGCCAGGCCCGTGTGTGCCTGTGCGTGTCATCCTGCCTGCGCCTGCCTGCTTACCCCTTCTTGGGGGAGCAGCTGTGTCGTGCTTTGTCCCTCAGAGGTGGCACTGGCCCTTGGAGAGAGGGACAACCGTCAGACTCTGCCACGGGGCAAAATGTGCACGGTGCTTTTGGCACTTCTCTTCGGCCCCCGACCTGCCTTCCTACTCCCGTGGTCCATCCGGCTGCTTCCCCAGAGGGGACATCTGGGGTTCCTCCCCTGTCTGGGTGCTGCTGCCGCAGCAGCACATGGTAAGCTCCAGCAGAGAGGCACCGTCACACCCAGGGGTGCTGCATCTGAATGCAGTGGTCTGGCCCGGGCAGCGACAGCTATTTCAGGTTCCTGGCCGCTCCTTACCCACGCCATCAGCATGGCAGCTGGACAGAGAGCGGCTGTGGCCTCCCAGTAGAAACTCGGGGCAGTGGGGAGTCCCGGGCTCTCCCTGGGTCTCTGTACCCTTGCGGGTTCACCATACCACGCGTGGACACCTGGCAAAGCCCAGGAAGCAGCACCCCTGGAATGTACCGTGTAGTTGGTCCCCAGACCTCGACCCTTCGGGCATGCAGGGTGACGCAGGGCATGCGATGGCTGTGGGCAGCCCTCCCTTGCAGGCTCTTTGCTGGGCGGTGGAATTGCCAAGGCCACCTATGAGCATCTGTTACGTGGCGACTGCCACGTGGCCCACTGCAGACCTGCCCTGGGGGTGCAGTCAGCGTGGCGCCTGCTGCAGTCCATGCCACAGGCTCAGCTTGGCCTGGGGGTGGGGGGGTCAGTGGGTGGCACTGGGGCTCTGGCACACATGCGTGCGTGTGCCATTCTTCACAAACAGAGCTCCTGAGTATTTTGTCTCTGAGCTGCCAGTCTGTGCCCTTTCTTGTTTTCTTTCAGACTTTTGGTCTTTTTTTGTCTGTTTGTTTATTTATTTACTTGTACAGTATTGGGGATTGAACCCGTAGCCTTCACACTGGCTCCATCCCCACCCCTTTTTAAAATTTTTATTTTTGAGACAGAGTTGTACTAAGTCACTATGTTGCCCGTGCTGGGTTCAAACTTGGGATCCTCCTGCCTCAGCCTCCCAGAGTGCTGGGATTATAGGTGTGCCACCACCCAGTTTAGTCTTTTTCCTGTTGATTTGAAAGAACTACTTAATATGAAGAAAGTGACCTATTGTTATCTGCAGAGGATTCCCCCTTGGTAGCTCATTTTGAATTTGTTCATGTGATTTTTTTTTTTTTTTTTGCCTTGTAGAGGTTTTAAATTTTTTGGTTAGTAAAAAATATGTTTTTCTGTTTCAAGTTACATTTGTATAGCTACTTTTCTTGTTCATGTATTAACCTGTGGGACCTTCTGTAGTGAGTGGGTGCTTCCCACTGACCCCAGTGACCAGCCCCGTAGCTGGCTTTAGCTCACCCTCAGCCTGAGGTTGGGTTACAGGGGAGCTGGTGTCCCGATGGCTCCTGTGATGCCCCGAGCTGCCTCCTCCGTGGTCAGCTCTGAGTGGCCGTCTTCCTGTCCACGCTGCGCTCCGCATGGGCCGTGTCCTCCTTGGCCTCCAGGCGCAGTGGCTGTGGCAGCAGAGTTCACCACGTGCTTCTGCAAAGGCAGGAGCAGGCTGTCTGTCCTCCCCAGTGCGCTGGCCACCGTGGCTATCCCAGCCGGTCTCTGCCGATGCCTGGTGTGTTGGCCAAGGGGATGTGTGACCCTCAGAGTTCACTCACCTGCCGGGGCCGTGGGTCTGGCTTCATGGCGATGCTACTTGCTGGATCTCTGATGTCCCCAGAAGCTCTAGAGTTGAAGGCTTGGTCCCTAGAGGATGGCACTGTGGGGGGTGGTGACCACTTCAGGAGAACCATGGCTGGGGCCATTGGCCCTTGAAAAGAAGTAGGAACCCTGGCCCTCCTGCCTCCCTTTGCTTCTGTGGGAGGCGCCTCCTCACCAAGGCTCAGAGCCAGTGGCCAGGTCCACCCATGGACCTGAGGCCATGAGCCAAGCTAGCCCTTCCTCCTTTTGGGCTCATTCTCATGGGTATTTGTCACAGAACAAAGAGCTCAGCTCAGGGACCCCCGTGGAGGGGAACTAGACAGCAAGAGGGCAGCAGTGGGTGATTTCAGGGCCTGCATGTGGGTGACCTGGCACAGGGTACCAAGGTGATGTTGTGGCCCCAGCCTCTGTCTGCAGCCACCACACTGCCAATGGTAGGTTGGTGGCTTGGTGGCTTGTGTGCATTTTCCTGGCACTTTAAGAAGCTGAGCCATGTCCACACCCCAGGTCATGGTTCACTTTGGCGACCAAGCCTCCAGTCCCGTTTCCTGGACTCCTACAGCTGCAGGGTTCCGGGGGTGTGGGTGACATGTGAGCTTGGCCCAGCCTGTGCTGCCCTCCCTTCAAGGCCAGTGGCCGTCATGGGTCCTCACATCAGGGGCCCAGCCATCACCTTGCCTTGATGTCCTGGTCCTTGGCCATCCTTCATGGCTCTGGGCAGGGTGCTGCTCCTGTAGAACCCCACTTTCTCATACAAAAACTTCAGCAGGTTCCTGACTGAAACATGGCTAGTGCCCCCTGTGTCTCCAGATAATTTGTGTTCACCTTCACAGAGAAGCCCTTTGCCTCCTGGGTGACCACCGGTGACAGTGATGTTGAGGTGGCCCGTTGGGGGCCCAGTGCAGTGCATTATTGCTGCAGTGGGCGGATCTGGTGGTGCAGGATGTCTGACAGCAGGACATACCAGCCGCAAAGGCGGTGTTGACTCTGTTCCTAGAGCTGGAGGTTGAGACTGTGGTGTCACACGGCTGGTTCTTTCAAGGTCTCCCCTGGGCTTGCCGATGGCACCCTCTGTGCGTGTCCTCGCCTCCTCTTTTGTAAGGATCCTAGAGACCTCGTTTTACCTCAGCTCCGTGACACCTGTCTCCACAGACCCTCACCTTGGAAAGGGGGACCATCCAGCCCCTCCCAAAGGGCCAGGTGATGTCACAACCATCAGGACCGAATGCCGAGCCATAGAGCAGTGCCCCAGGGACAGGAGAGAGCCTGGGCAGGCCTAGTCACCACACTTTACCCCTGAGTCCTAGTGCTCTCGTGCCCCCAAGTCCCTGGTGGGGAGCTGGTGCTCCGCAGTCCCTGCCCAGCAGCTGGGAAGGACTCCGAGCAGGCAGAGCTGACTGACTTTGCTGGCGCATCTGGAGGTAGGCTGGAGCCCAGCATGTTGCTTCGACCTTCTCTTCTCTGTCCCTGGGTGACTGCACAGGCCTGGCCCATGTCTCTAGGACTCTCCCATGTGGCTGTGGCTCCTGCTAAGTGGCGACTAGGCCCTTGGTGTAGCCTGTAGCCTGGGCGGCAGCACAGTAAGAGCCTGGGGTCTGGGGCCTGGGGCACGGGCAGGTGGCTCCAGAGTAAGAGGTGTTCACACATCCAAGCACAGGACAGTGCTTCCCGCTCCCACCCTGTCCCAGGGTGACCAGATGTCCCACGGAGGTGGCTGCACCGGTGTAGAAGGCCTGGGTCATGGGGCAGCAGGGTGAGGGCTTGGTGCCCGTCTCCAAGGGTTAGGGCTGGATGGGCCAGTAGGCATGAGGATGGTTCAGGTGGCCAGTGCAGGAACCCCACCCCAGTGCCCTTATCTGCCCAGTGTCCTCGTCTGGATGTGGTAGTGGCGGTTTCCTGGATGGTGTCCCAGCACCCAGCACACAGCATGCCTGTGGTCCCAGGCGGTGGCCTTGAGGTACAGCCAGAAAAAGGCGCCTGGGCTGGGCTACCGTCCTGTGTGTCTGGACTTCTGCCAGTTCAGTTCCCTGTGTGGGCTGTGGCCTCCTCTAGGCTGCGTGGCCTCCTGTGCTCAGTCCTGAAGTTAGCCTGGGTGGGGTGACGGAGTCCTTGTTGGTAATGCCACCTGGCTTTCTGGGCAGCCAGTGGTCAGGGGCCAGGCTGTTGCCTTGGAGGGCTGCTGGTGCCGCAGGACCCTGGTGTTTTGCTGGTGCATGCTGCTTGTGTCCCACATCTGCACAGAGCCCGTGGAGCTGGAGCCTGGGGCCTCCGTGAGTGCACTGACTGCTGTGAGCTGTAGCAGCTAGGCTCTGGGGTGCTGCTGCCAGCACAGTGGGAGTCCTCGCCATCCCAACCTCAGAGGCTGAAGCACCACCGGGCACCCAAGACTCACCCACGTGTTCTCTCTCCTCAGGTGCTGAGCCGAAGGCCATTTTGCCCAAGAAGGAGAAACTCAGGCAGCGGCGGGAGCGATGGCTGCAGAGTAAGTTTGAGCCCTCATCTCCCGGGGCAGCCATGCCAGCCATTCCCTCTTGTGCCTAGTTGCATGGCAGGCTCCCACTCAGGGGCACTGGTCATTCCCTAGCTGTGGGCACCCTGGAGCCCGGAGCAGATGCCTGAGAGCTCACCTGGCACCACCAGAGGCGGGCAGCTGGGCGTCCTTGGCAGCAACTGCCCCACAGGGCTCACACTTCCCACTCCCCAGGAAATCGTCTCTGGAAGCTGTTCTTCTTGGCCCCTTGGATGTCAGAAAAAGTCTGCTTTGGTTCCTGCGATAAGTGTTTTAGTTTCAGAAGTCACTTGTACTATGTGAGGCTTTAGCATCCCTTTACCCGCTGGTCTGTGCACAGTGATGGGTCCCTCCTCTGCCCTTGTCCTGGGCTTCCAGCCAGTTGTTCTTCTCCGCAGGCTGAAAACCTCTCCTGTCACTCCTGTTTGGAACGTGTGGCTATTTTTCATGATGCTGATGAGCTGCTAATGTTCTTCTGAAGGTTTTCCTGTCCTTATACAACGATCACAAAAAAGGATTGTTTTGTAATTTTTATTGTAGATATTTAGGGTGCTTCTGCTGACTTCGTAAATTTAATTTAGAACATTTCCTTCTTTACAGTCTCACATGTTGAAAGATGGTTGTCTTAGCTTTTCTAGAGTCAATGGTTTGTAAGAGAGCAGATTTAATACAGGACATTTATAGGTTAAAATATTTACCCACAAGCCAAATGCAGGAAGTGCTAAATGTCTGTCTGTGCACTGGAGACCCAAAAGATCCGATCAAGGGCTGGGAGCCCACAGCACTGTCCTGTGTATATCCGTGTCTGCAGATGACGGCTGAAGAAATCTTTACTGGAACCAGGGTACGATGCTCGCAGCAGAGATGATGACCAGAGCTCCCCTGAAGCAACAGCAGCCATCCTTGATGACAGCAAGGCCCTGAGCTCCTTTCTCAACAAGAACAGCCAAGTTCCCTTCAGGAGAACCAGCCGCAGCAGAGCTTCTCTTGGGAAACAGCCCGCCAGCTAGTTTCTGCTCCCACTCTGCTTTATGTTGCATCAGCAACAATCCTCAGGTGGATCCTCTACACCCAGAATCACACCACGCAGTCCAGCTGGGCGTTCTGGCTCAAGCTGACCACATTAAGTCCACCACAATGGTTCATGTTATCTTTTCATTGAAGGTTTTAAAGAAAGTGTTTCCTGAAGGCAGTCTTTAGAGAACTTGCTAGTTTATTCCATGAATACTAATTTTATGTTTTCTGCCACTTTTTGGTTCATTCCTTCCGTTTTCTCTTTTGTAATTCCCAGCATAAAGCCATGCAAGTGTTCCTGGTGAGGTCACTCTGGAGGTGTTCATGGGCCAAGGCCATGCAGACCCTAGCACTTCTGGGGTATCATTTTTTTGAGATTTGTAATTTTTCATCCCTGGTGCTTGGCCTTCTTATTAATTGCTTGACTTTTTCCACTCATCTTTTCCTGAAATAATCCAACCTCAGCTTTTATTAGCAAAAGGGTATATGTTGGTTTCTCATTGTTAAATATCTTTTATGTCCTTTTTATCATTCTTTACTGTACCTTGTTTGTGGTTAGAGTAGCTCGGAAGTTTTGTCTCTTCCCGTCCAGAAATTCTTGAACTTAGTTACCAGGCCTACTCTTTTGTTTCCTAGATCATTTGTTTCTGCTTTGTTAACTCCACATTCAGCCTTTCTTCAGGTTTGCTTGAGTTGCTTACACCATCTATTGTCGTGTTTACTTTAGAAATGAAAGACTGTAAGTTGGCTTCTGAATATAGCGTTAGCCACATCTCCCAAGTTGTTTTTATGTAATATTTTGTTGTCGGAAATCACATTCAAAACAGTGGGAAGCGTTTGGTAGTGAATACCCTCGAACTGGCCCTGTGGGTTTTACAGTTAACACTTAGGTCCTCCCTCACAAAACCACCCGTCTGTCCATCCAGCAGCACTTATGCATTCCAAAGGAAGTCACTGACATCATTATACCTCCCCCCAAATAATTCTGCTGGGGTTCAGTTTGTTTATGGGCCCTTTTTTGTTTTTCTTCTGAAGACTGTGTTTGTGCGCTGTGAATGGTGATTTCAGACAGTTGCGTGTACTGCGCAGCTGAAATCCCTTTCAAGATGGTGGTGATGATAGCCTCCTTGCCGCCCAGAAGTGGGCCGTCAGCTGCGTTGGTTCACAGCTCTGCCCCGCCGTGAGCCATGTGTGGGAGGCGTCTTCTGTCTGTCTGTCTGAAGGCCACATAGAGCACGGCTGAGCCTTTTGGAGTGACTCACTGTACGCACACTCCTTACCCAGTCTCCCATGGTGGGCACCTGGCTTTTCCATGTTTGGTTCCGTGAGTAAGGCTGGATGAACATTCGGGTCTTCTGTGGCCATGTTTTCATTTCTCTTGTGTAAATACTCAGGAATGGAACGCTGGGTCATAGGGTAGGTGCATGTTTAGTTTCACGAGCGACTGCCAGACGTCTTGTAACGCAGTCGCACATCTGTGCCCCCACCAGCATCGTGGGAAAGTTCTGGTGGCTGCATCCTCGCCCACCCGTGTGGTGTCTCTGTCCCAGCCTGATGATGGTGCCGGCTTCGCTGGGGCTGGCTGGCATCTCGGGGAGGGGCGTCATCACAGAGCTTGTGCCATCTTTGCTTCCTCTCCGAGCAGCCCCTTCCCTCAGCTCTTTGCCTTTATTACTGAGGTTCTCAGAACCCTCTCTGTGTCCTGGACACCAGGCCTTGAGCAGCTACGTGTTTTGCAAGTATTTCCTCACAGACTGTGATGGGGCTGTTCATTTTCTTAATTGTTTCTGTGACAGGAGTTTAATTTTGGTAAGTCTGGTCTTTTTGTTTTCTTCTATGGTTATGGCGTATGTGTCGTACTTGAGAGAACTTTGCCTGATTCCATATCATGGAGATATTTTTCTTCTATTTTCTTCTGAAACCCTTAGAGGTGTGCTTTATGTCTAGGCCGCGCTCCGTCCTGAATTGATGTCTGCAGGAGTCCGTGGTCGGGTCCTTTCTGCTCTGCAGTCACAAGGTGTTCCAGAGACCCTGTTCCTTGCCAGGTGGCCTCGTCCTTGATGAGGCTCTGCCAGTGCCGCCCTGTCTTGGTGATGGTGGCGTCAGTGTGAGCCGGAAGGCAGGGGCCTGCGCTCCATCTGTGCTCCTCTGGCTTCAGGTTGCTGGGGTCCCAGTTCCTGGCCTCTCCCTGGAGCTGCGCCATCCATCTGTCACTTTGTTTAGCAGCAGCAGCAGCAGCCTAGTGGGCTACGGGGTTGCCCTGCGTCCTGGTACAGTTTCGGTAGTTGCCATCTTTACGGTACTGAGTCTTCAAGCCCACTAGCGTTGTGTGGTTCTTGTAGAGGTTTCTCTTCTCTCTTCTTTTTTTTTTTTTTTTTCCTTTTTGGTGTTTTTGTTTGGTTTGGACAAACTTATTGGTAAATATTTTACAGTTCTTGATGCTATTGTATTTTTCCTATTTTTAGTATATGAAGGTCCACTTGATTTTCTTTTTTTACAGTGATGTTGTATGCTGTGAGCTTGCTGCAGTCATACATCAGTCTGGCAGCTTCTGGGGTTCTGTAGCTTGTTCAGGGGTACAGACTCCCTGGGTGGCTGTCCTCCCTGGGGTGTCGGAGCCACGTGTGCCAGCACCGTGGTCCTGCCCTCACCCCTTGGCCACACTGGCCCACGGCTGCCCTCCCACGCCCCACCTCGCGGTGCCACAGTGGGGCCGCCAGCACTGTCTGGGCTGCGAGAGCATGATGACCGTGGATGTCTGTGTGGAATCTGCCCCCTTTCCCTACCTGTGTACTAGTTACCTTTTTAGAGTCAATGGTTTGTAAGAAAGCAGATTTAATACAGGACATTTGTAAATTGCAATATTCATCCACAAGCCAAATGCAGGAAGAGTGCCGAATGTCCATCTAGGCACTGGAGACCCAAAAGATCCAGTCAAGGGCTGGGAGCCCACAGCACTGTCCCATGCACGTCCATGTCTGCAGATGATGGCTGAAGAAGTCTTTGCTGGAACCAGGATACGATGCTCATAGCAGAGATGACGACCAGAGCTCCCCGAAGCAACAGCAGCCGTCCTCCATGACAGCAAGGCCTGGAGCTTCTTCCTGAATGAGAACAGCCGAGTTCCTTTCAGGAGAACCAGCTGCAGCAGGCTTCTCCTGGGAAACTCCCCTCAACTATCTTCTGCTCCCACTCTCCTTTATGTTGCATCAGCAACAATCCTCAGGTGGATCCTCTATGCCCAGAACCTCACCGTCTCAGTTCAGCTAGGTATTCTGGCTCAAGCTGACCACAATAAATCCACCATAGCTTGTGTCCCCACGCACACTGCCCCAGGCTCCTGTCCTGCGCACCATGTCAGCAGACTTCCTAATTCTCCAGTGTAATAGAGAACAGTGTGTTCCATAGTTGAGATTTTCTTTTTTTATTTGTAGTGTTTTTTACTTATTTATTTGGTGACAGGGTCACACTAAGTTCTCCTGCCTTAGCCTGCTGAGTTGCTGGGATTGTACAGGCAGCGCATGCCAGCCTGTAGCGTTTAATTCATATGTAATTATAGCTCGCCCTGAAGAGCAGGGTGAGAGCAGTGGCCACAGGTCCAGCATGTGTCCGTCCTTGTTGCTTTTCTCTTCCTGCCACCCTGTTCTAGTTTCTGTTTCAGGTTTGCTTTATATCAGCATCCTCTCTGCAACTTGACTCCCTTGTGTGTTGAGTCTGGTTTAAAAACAGGACATAGGGACCGTGGATTTAGCTCAGTGGCCTGAGTCCATCCCCAGCTCCAAAAACAAAATAAAACAAAACAGGTTGTAGAATCAGTCTCACAGGTCTGGTGACAGGCTGTGTTCCATGTGTGGACACCCTGGGGAGGATGGCTCCCCTGTCCCATCAGCACCACACATGTCACCCATCTCTGAGTCTCCTCACTGAGTCACCAGGGAGTGGGCATCAGTCCCAGCCGGCTCTGTGCCTAGGTGTGTCTAGCGTCTGGCTCCAGGTGTGGTGTTGACCATGGCTGTGCTCCGTCCAGGGGCTTCCTCCTGGTGAGGCTTGTAACACAGCAGTCGGTGGATTTGAACCAAGCCTCTTGGCCCTTGTGCGTTGGAGCTTTGGTTTCCCTGGGTCATGTACACCAGCTTCTGACGCTGAGCCCTCCTTCAGGTCCAGGCCTTTGTGTCTGTGCTCGGCCAGTGGGCCTGGCATTGCCTTCCTTATTCCGATCTCTGCAGCCCCCAGCCCTCCCTGCTGCCTGAATCTTCCTGCCTGCCTTGGCTCTCCAGGAGAGGGGCTGCAATGATGTTTACCACATTCCAGGCAGGAGCCCAAGGCGAGGAATTGTCACCTTGTAAATCTCAGTAATCCCAGAGGCGGGAGGGAAGGGAGGAGGGGAAGGGTGGCCTTTCCTGGGCCGCCACCACTGGGCCTGCTGGGGGACAGGCGGCCTTGTCTGTGGGAGCATAGAGCAGTCCAGGCCCACACACGACCAGGAGCCACACACAGCCAGGAGCACATTGGGACCTTTCTCAGAGCAACAGCTTTGAAGTAACTGGTGAAGATCACATCTGCAGGCCATGCCTCTCCCCTCCATGCCTGTGGCCTTTGTCCCTGTCCTGGCTTGGGGCCTGCCCCAGCCCACTCTCCTGTTGGTGTACCAGTGATCCACCTCCATCCCCCCACCATGCCTCCCTGCAGGAAGTGCCATGCCCGTCTTGACTCCCTGGGGACAAAGGATATCTGCAGGCCCTGGCTGTGCCTCTGTTGAGGAAGCAGCCCCTAAGCCTGGGCTCTGGGCTCACCCTCAGCCTATAATTAAAAAGTCTGCTCTGTGATTACAGGGAAAAAAATAGCTCGGAGCTACAGACCCCTAGGTCCCCAGGGTGGGGTATGGGTGACAGCAGGAAGTGTGCGGATGACGGGCATCTGCCCCCTTCTCTAATCCTGTCTTCTGTGCCCCAGAAATTGAAGCCATCAAGCTGGCTGAGAAGAAGCGCAAGGAGGAGCAGAAGCGCAGGGCCATGGTGGTGGTGGGTGACTTGCACCCCTTGAGGGACGCCCTGCCCAAACTGGAGGAGCTGGAGGTCCGCCGCCCGCTGCCACCCAAGGGGTGAGTGTCCCTCGGGCCGGCTCATGGGAACTGTGGCTGGGGAACCTGTGTCTGGGGTGGGGGGGTGTACTCAGTCTTCCCTGACATGAGACCCTCGCATGCTGGGTCAAGCCCTCTGGGCACTGTGGCTGTCAGCAAGCTTTTGGGAGCCCCTGGCCACTCCTGGTGACGCCAGTCCTGCTGACCTGCACCCCTTGCACCTCTTCTATCAGCCTTGGCTCCCTGTCTCATCGCCGCCTGGCCACCCAGCACGTGTGACCGACCGCTCCTGGTCTCAGAGCCTTGGCATGTGTCCACCATCCCTTCCTGCCCGCCCTGCAGGTGGTGACCCAGGCCTGCTCCTCAGTGGCGTCACCTGCCCACCCTGCCTGTGCGCTCCTCCCTCCCAGGGCCCAGAGCCCTGTTTGTTGGTGCCCACTGTGCCTGTGTGGAGCCCAAACCTGTCTTCACTGGGTCGTGGGAGGACAGGCCCTGGGCAGCCCAGGAGGGGAAACAGGGCCGCAAGGTCATGGAGCTGGGCCCCTGCTTTGGGGAACAGATAGAACAGCGTCAGAGCTTCTCTCCTGTCACAGCAGCTGGACTTCTGTCTTTATTTCCAACTTTTCTAATTTTGCTGTTTTAGAAATAATTCTTTCTGCTGCTGAGTTTCCATCTGAGGGGAAGCAGGGCATGTACTGTCACAGACCCAGAGGGTTGCAGGCACTTCCCACCAGGAGGCACCAAGACACTCAGTGCACACAAGGGGCTGTCCCCAGGGCCCGGGGCTGGATGGGACGTGACAGCGGAACAGCGCCAGCGGTGCAGATTCCATGCCTGGTTCTTGAGCAAAAATGTGACCTGGTCAAGGGTCCCTCTCTTGTTTTTGGTTTTCTCATCTGAAAAATGTGCTGGGCTCCTAGAAGGGAGGGCTGTGTAAATAGCTGCCTGCCAGCCTGAGAGGAATGTGTTGGGCTGCCGGGGCTGTGGGCTCGGGACCCTGGGGTCTCCATCCCTCCTTGTCACTGTGTCCCTTGCTAGGGGCTCACATGGTAGCACTGTACCTGGTGCCATGTGCAGACCAGCCCTGGCTTCCTCACCTCACTCGGCCCTCCAGGGTTCTTGGTGAGGCAGGTTCCTCTCTAGACAGGTCACTGGGGTGACAAGGCACGGTGTGACCCGAAAGCCCAGCTGGTCAGTGACTATCCCCGGTGGTCCCGCTCCCCGTCACCACTGCCTGGTCCCCGCAGATCTGGGGCAGATCTGTCCTGTGGCCCGGCAGGGTGTTCTCACCCCAGAGTAGTGCCCCTGGCAGTCCCTGGGGTTTGTCGCCCAGCAGCCCTGCCCCAGGGTGAAAGGTTAGATCCTGGGGTGGGGACGTCCACAGGCAGAAGCACAGCAGACACAAGGACGCGGCGCCTCACCTGTGATTTCCTGGGAGGCTCAGCTGCCCCACCGCACGCTGCAGGCACTGTGGCCGAGGGACCAGGCGTCCGAGGCACCCACCCTTGGTGACTTTGGGCGCATCAAGAGGGAGCAGCTGGCAGGGAGGAGACAGAAGGCCACCATCCTAGAGGAGAGGCTGGGCAGGAAGGACCAGTCCTTCCCCAGGTGGGCAGCAGCTCAGGCACTATTTTGAGAATACAAAAAATGTCTTCCATTCATATTTCAAAAGAGACATGAATAAGAAATCAGACCCCCTGGTCAGGAAGCTAAATTTAGGCATTGCCCAGAACTTGGGTGCTTTTCTGCGCTTCTTCCAGGCCACCCCCCCACTGCAGGTGGCACGTGGCACTGTCCCTGGCTTCTTGTCAGGCTGGCAGCTCCCTGGGAAGGAGGCTCGGTGGCTGCTCCACTGCCTGTGACCTTGCCTGCCCCTGGGCTGGGTGGGTGGGTGGGCGGGTCCCTGAGGAGTTATAGGAGCGCCGCAGTGAGACCAGAGGACCCAGAGTCAGGGCAGTAGCTTGGAAGATCCTGAAGCCATTGCAGTGTGATGCCCTGGCCTTGGCCAGTGGGCTGCCCCAACCTGGGGGGGGTCTCTTGGCGTACACAGGTGTCCTCAGCGCATAGGGTTTCACGTCTGGGTCTCAAGGTCACAACAGTGTGGCAGGAGCCACTTCCCACCAGGACAGATGGCAGGTACTCATGAAGACCTGGTGTCTGCTCATAGGCCTGGCAGCCACAGGCCTGTCTGCTGGCTGTTCTCGGCTTGGGCCCAGCACGGAAACTCAACGTGTGAGTCACAGGGTGTCTGGCCGTCACTCGGCTGTGGGCATCAGCTCCAGCATAGTGGCCTGGGAAACTGGTGGCTGTTGGTGTAGGCCACCCTGCAGCTGCAGCTGGCACAGGACCTGCACCCTCCTTGACTGGGCATTATTCTGGCTGCTGAGACCTAAAGGTCTCGAGTGGGCGGGGTACTGGTGACAGGCCCCTCTGTGTTCACAGCAGGCTAAGCAGCAAGCCCCGGCCAGCCGAGCTCAGCCGGATGAGCGCAGCCCAGAGACAGCAGCTCCTGTGAGTACGGACCCCTGGGGCACCTGCAGCCAGGGCCACTTACGGGGCAGTGCCTCTGTGTGGTCACCCATTGATGTCCCCCCTCACTGGGGGCCTTGGAGAGTGCAGAGGTGGGCACCAGCAGGCGGAGGAGGGATCAGCAGGGCCCTGGCAGCCTGGGCTGTGAGGCATCCCCATGACAACCCAGAGCCTGGGCTTGTGTGGTCTGGACTTGTCCTTAGTTGCCTGCAGTTAGCCTACCCTGCCTACTTGGAGCCCAGGGATACCTGTACCTCATGTTAAAGCCACCACTCCAGGTCCCCCTTGTCGTCCCCCAGAGCACCCAGCCTGAATGCTGGCATGGCCTTTGGGCTGCAGAGTGTACCTGCAGCCTGACCTGGCTGGGTGGAGGAAGGCAGAGGGCAGGGCGGCCAGGCCAGCTGTCACCATGGTGCAGGCCCTGAGCCTCTCTGCGGCAGCCTGTGTCCTGCTCCTGCTCAGGCTCTCATGTGGGGCTATTTTGGGCTTGCTGGGGATCAGGCACCTCTTACATAAAGCCGGGTGTCTGCAGGGTGTGCAGGCTGCCGTGCTCCCATCTCTGCTCAGCATTGATCCCCTGCGGATCCCCAGGCGAGTGAGTGGCCCCCAGGACAGCACCCCCACCCCCAGCAGATGTCTCCAGGCACTAGGCGCTGTTTGGGTGATGACACCAGGCCCTAGGTGCTGAGTGCTGTCCTCAGCCCTCCCTCCGGGGCTAGGGACCCCCGCCCCTGCTGACCTGTGGTTTTCTTTCTTTCAGTGAGGAAGAAAGGACACGGTTCAGGGAGCTGCTGGCCAGCCCAGCCTACAGAGCCAGCCCCCTGCTGGCCATTGGACAGCAGCTGGCCCTCCAGATGCAGCTGGAAGGCACTGGCCAGCTGTGACTGGGGCGAGGTGCTGTATGCCCCGAGGGTACCCAGGGGCTTCAACTCGTGCTTTCGGGGAGACCTTCAGGACTCCTGTGCCGCCCAGGTTGCCTGTTCTCCGGAAAGAGCTCAATGTGGCTGAGAGAGTGGCTTGACCCTCAGGCCTGGACTCTATATGGTGGCTCCCAGCTTTGCCTGGAGAAGGAACCCTAATGGCGCGAGGCTTGGGCAGGCCACCTGGCCGAGCTCTGTAGAATCCTGCAGCAGCCCTCGGGGCCCCCTGGCACCTGTGTGCTGCCCCTGGGTCACTGAGGGCACAGAGGTCACAGGGCCCCCACCTGTTCCTGTCCCCTCACCAGGCTGTGGCTTCCTCGTGGCCCTGTCGTCCTGCTCAGTCGGGCCGCTCATCACTTGTGGGCAGCCAGCTTGGTCGGCCAGCTTGGGGAATTCACACTAGTTAACAGCAGCACAGGCTCGCAGGTGGCTGTCAGGCCTCGTCCTTAGGACACAGAGTAGGGGGGACTCCTGTCCCCAGGCCCTGGAGCCTTGTGGGCTCTGCACTGTCCTAGCTGCCCCAACCCCGGCAGGAGACCAGGTGAGGGCAGTGGCAGGGACATGAGAGGCTCAGGACCCACGCACATCTGAGGGGCCGGGCACCTGCACCTTCTGCCCTCCTTCCATGAGTCTCTGTGTCCCTGGCCTCCTGTGCTGTGGCCAGCATGCTCAGGCTGGCCCTCGGCAGGACCCGCAGCCCTGCAGTGTCACTGAGGCCACAGCTGGAGCCTGTGTTGAGGCCCCTTTCCTGGGAGAGCAGCGAGACTGCACAGGCAGCGTGGACATCTGGAGTACCTGGCATTGAAAAGGGACAAACAAGGACACGGCCAGATAGCAGGTCCTGAGTCCCCTTGGTCCAGGTGAGACCACACCCCCAGGCCATGTCTGGCTGCCACTGTGACAGCAGGTTCCCAGTTGACAGCAATAATTTAGAGGTGGTATTTGTGACAGCTGCTTCTGCAAGAAGCATGGGTTGGGACCTGTGGGTGCACGACCTAGTGGGGGTGCAGGTGGCTTGGTCCTCATGGTCTGTGTGGCCCAGGCCTTGCGGCACATGTCCCTCCCATGTGCTGCCATGCGAGCAGTCCCTCAGCTGCCTGGTCTGCAGGTGACCCGGCCTGACTGGCTGGCATAGCCTTTGGCCACCATCCCTCTCTCCTTCCTGAGCAACAGGGCCTGTCCTTCGGGGTTCTCCCTGGGGAAACAGCAAGGACAGGAGCTGGGGCGTGGGGCAGTCTTGGTGGCAGGGTGGGCCCTGAAGGGGGATGTGCGAGCTGAAGTGTGGAAGGAGGAACCACCAGTCTCCTGTCCACTGAGTAGGTGTGGACGTGGGAGCCACCTGCATTCTGTACAGGGTGTCACGGGACCAGGCACCCATGTTTCCAAGACAAAGCACCCGTGCCCTTCATGCGTGGACAGACGCAAAGCTCCTGAAGCAGCAGGCCTGTGAGAGGACAACTAGGAACTTGGGTGTGCTTGCGTGTTCTGTCTTTGTAAAAATGGACGTGAATTATTTTGTAATAAACTTAAGTGGAGAAGTTACACAGTTGAGTGGCTTTTGTGCCTTTTAAACCCTGGAGTCCTCAGTCCGTTTTCTGATTTCAAGGGTGAACAGCAGATAAAAGCCCCCTGGGGCACCGCATGCCCTACACTGCCCTGGACGTGTCCATGCCCATGTGGCCTCGTAAGAAGGGACCATAGAAAGAGCATAGTGTCCTGGGGCAAGTCTTCAGGGGAGGAAGAATGGTCACTGGCCACACCCTCCATCGGGGGCCAGCTCCTCTTGCTCCTGTGCGGTACAGCTGCCTGCACCCCCTACGCTGCCATGATTTGTCTCCGCTCAGGACCAAGGCAGCCTGAAACTGGGGCCAGAGCAATCCTGTCTTGAGTTACCCTCAGATGTTTAACACAAGTGTGGAAAGCTAAGACACCCCTAAATAACCACAGGTGCCAGTGCCGGGTGAAGGGCGCCCCCAGGTCCCTGGGTCCTTGGCACCAAAGCTGTGCCATCCTGGGGCTGCACTTAGCCTCGTGATGCAGCCCAGGACTGTCCCCCAAGGCCAGTCCACTCACTGCTGTCGGTCCCAGCGTTGCCATTGTCAATTGCTGCTGCAGGTGTCGGCTGGCCAGGCTGAGGACTGCACTGCTCCCTGGGCCATACTGGCTGTGCAGTGGTTTCTGTGGCCACTACAGCAGGCGACAGGTGCTGTGTAGCCAGGACAGGTCACAGCCAGGTGGCCAGTCATGTGTTAGGGATGTTGTAATGTTCCCATAGCCCATCTGAGTCACGTGGATGCCTGTCATGCTGGCGGAGGGTGCTACTCCGCACAGCCTTATTGGAACTAATCAGATCTGCAAAATGCAGTCCTGTTCTGAGGTCTGGTGGGCATGACATTCTGGAGACATCCCTGGTCTGGGGCATGAGCACCAGGGTTTTTAGAAGTTCCTGCCCCAAGCTGGGGAGTAGATGACGTGCAGTCACCCACCCCCACGGCTGTGTGCCTGGAGGTTTTATACTGTTGTTTTCCTCTTTTCCCACCAGATGGAAGTTTCTGTGGGCAGAGATTTCTGCCCTGTGCCCTGGGGGGTCCCTGCACCCCAGAGGAGTGGCTGTTGGATGAGTGAACGAGGGAGGAATGAATGAGTGAATGAGAAATTGTGAGGAGTGGGAAACACCCAGTGGGGCCTGTGAGCCATGCGTGGTATCCACGGCGAGATGCTCTGCCTACCTGACACAGGAGTCCTCACCACCTGGTCCTCCTCCTCCACTGACGGGGTGAGGTCCCCCAGCCAGCACAGCAGCTGACGGGTGACAGGTGCCACCCTGGGCATGCAGGAGAGGATGCATAGTGCACTTGGGGGCAGCTGAGTGGCAGCCCCCATCCACGCCACAAACCCTGGCTCTGGCTCAGGGGTGCACTGTGAGGCCACAGGGCCCAGGCCGTGTGGGGTCACGCACTCCATTCCTGGGATGCTGGGCTGGCGACAGCCCCGGCCACAGCCAGGTCTGGTGATGGCTGAGCTGGACGTCACAGGACTTGTCTTCACAAAGGAGGTCTGTGGCCGGGCGGCCTGGCAGGCAGGGTGGGACACAGGCACAGACACGGCTCCCAGGCCCAGGCCAGGCAGACGCGCCTGCCGGGCTTCTGTGCTACTTGGGAGCCAGGAGTTGAACAAACACTAGGCGTGTTGCTTCTGGAATGTTCCTGCAGTGATAACATCGCTCCAAGACGCTGGAGCGCTGGCTGCCACCCAGGCCTCGTCTGACGTGGTTCCTGGACGCGGCCTGCTGCGTGGGCAGGGAAGGCCCAGGCCTGTGTGGCTTCCAGCTGCCGCCTCTGACCAGCGTCCAGGGTGCCACTATCAGCTGTAGCCTCAGGATGTTGGGGAGCCGGCTGGAGGATGAGATAGCAGGAGCCTGGCCCCTGCCACCCCTTAGAAGCTGGAGCCTTCTTCCAAAGCCAGAGACCCCAGCTCCGTGGAGTTTCCCTTCCAAAGTGCCAGGATGACGCAGGTTAGAATGATTACAGGACTATTCCGGCACTGGGTGCTCAGTAGGTCTCCTGAGATAGGGCATCTTACTTGTAAAATCTTTGATAGAACATTTCTCAGAGAAAATCAGTAGTTACTTCCATTTCTGAATCCAAATGTTTCTCCCCAGTGCTGTGGACATAGAGGCTGGGAGGCCCTGAGAGGACTTCTTGTCCCTCTGTGTCCCTCTGTCCCATGCCACCCAAAAGACAGGGTTCTGGGGCCGGTGATGGAGTCCTGGCTGGGAAGCCCGGGGATCAGCATGACTCCTTCATCCGCAGGTGGGGAAACGGAGGTAGGCTGAGCATTGGGAGGGCGGTGCCTCTCCTCTCCTGTAGCCCTGCCCTCCCAGACCCCCAGGGCTCCTGCTATCAGTTGTCAGGTCTGTGCCAGCAGCCCATGACGAGCAGGGCTGATGTGGCAGGGTTGGGCAGCCCTGGCACACGGGGTTGGCTGATTTCCACATCAGCATGCCTGCTCCCCCAGGCTCAGGTGGGACGGGTTCACACACGTATGCACATGGCACAAACAGTGCACACACAGACACGTACATGCAGATGTGATGTACGTGCATGCATATGCTACACTTGCCAGGTCACACTGCACACACATGAACATACGTGTACATGCAAACACACATGCAGACACAGCACCGTCAGTGCACAGATGCCACACCCTGCAAGTATACACAGAGGGTGCTGGGAATTTAGCTCAGTGGTAGAGTACTTGCCTAGCAAGCACGAGGCTCTGAGTTCGATCCCCAGCACCAAAAAAAAAAAGTATACACAGACACCTACTTGTGGATTTGCATGCCCAGTGCTGTGCAGGGGCCCCGAAGCGCCTGCCCCCCGCCCCACAAGCAATCACAATGATGGATGACGTGCAGGGGGACTGAGGGCCAAGCAGGACCCGAGTCCCAAGCCTGGGTGCCTCTTCTGCAGTGGGTGCCTGGGATTCCCAGCACGGCGTTAATTAACTTCCTCGCTCCCCTGGGCTGGGAAGATTCTAATTACCTGATGATGGTTAATTGGAGGATCCAGCACTGCCAGGCCTCTGCCAGGCTCCCCAGGAAGGATTGGAGCCTGCCTGTTTCCACCAGGCTGGTGCCTACTTAACCTGGGATCTAATAGCCCAGCTCCTGCCCAGTGCCTGTCCCCTGGCAGAGCCACCCTGGGATCCACCCCATGCTGTCAACCACCTGCTGGGGCCTGGTCTGGGCAACCCTGCATGAGCTCAGGGTGTGGTGGGGTTGCCCTCTCTGGAGAGGCCTGGGCCCACCACAGCCCTGTACCACCTGCCATTGTCCTCATGTTCAAACATCACTGTAGGAGCTCCAGCCATCACATTCCAGGCAGGAAGAGGGAGAAGGGCAAGTGGCAGGAGGGAGGGGGAAGTTACTTGGTTCTTGAAACCTTTTCTCAGGGGCTACCAGCGATGTCTGTGCTCCCCTATTGCCAAGGTGGCCTCTGCACACTCCAAGGTCCAAGGGAGGCCACCAGCATGAGCGCCCAAGCCAAGGGAGGAACACCCTCCTCCAGTGGCCACCTGCCCTGCATCCTGGGGAGGGGATCCCCAGTCCCAGTCACTCGGCTCCGCCCTGGGCCGGGCAGCTGGCCAGGCAGCACGGCCATGGGTGTGTGGCCAAGCACAGGCCCCAGCGAGCCAGGGCTGTGGGGCACGTGCGTGTGCATGTGCGTGTGCGTTCATGGTGTGCATGCATGCACGGGCGTGTCTTCAGGACAAACCTGAACGTTCTCTGCTGGGTGCGGTGTAGGCGTTTGCTTTTACACGCGAACTCCCCCAGACTAGGAACGAAATCCATTATTCCTGGTGGTGGAACATTTTCGTCAGGAGACACTGAGTCTTGCTGAGTTCCACCAGGTGCCTTTGGAGAAACCGTGTTTGCTGCTGTGCATTTCCTGCATGCGCAGGGCTTGCATTCTGGGTCCTGAGGGCGTGGAGGGGCTTCTGGGCGTGGCCCGTGCTCCTGTGGCTGTGGCTTGGAAATGACACAGACGCCTCCAGAGGCAGGACTCGGGGAACCAGGATGAAGGGGACAGCAGGGCACCCTAGGAAAGCCCGGTGGGGACAAGGACAGTGAGGTGCACAGACAGCTCCGGCAGGCGCCCACAGTGTGCTGTCACCACCCAGATGTTTTCACTGTAAACAGTAAGCGAACCCTGAACTAAGCTTCGATCCAACTGTGGAAAAGAGGAGCGAGATAACCCACCCTGCAGAAGCAGGAGGATCTGCGGGCAAGACAGAACACAGCGGCGCCGATTAGACTGAGGCTGGTGGAGAGGAAGCAGGAACCCGTCTGGGGGCTGCTGGGCCTTGCGGTGCTGGGGCAGCGGCCCTGGGCTGGGTGATGCTGGCTCCCTGTGCTCTCTGGCCGGCCGCCTGGGCAGGGCACTGGCCCTCTCTGCCACCTGGGGGAAGTGAGATGAGCTCCCCCTACAGAGCTGGGCCCCAGGGAGCCGGAGCTAGGACGGGCACAGCTGGCAGGATGCTCCACGCCTTCCCTGGGACTCTCCTGAGCTCAGCAAGCGCCATTCCTAGCTCTGTGACCTTGTGGTTGCTACTGGACATGGTGTGTGCTGCTCTCTGAGGGACACAGGCAGGGACAGGGGAGCGGTATGGTGCCCTGGAAGGGCCCTGTGGGGACGTGGGGACAGTGGATGGGCTGAGGTCCCCTCCATCTCCCTTCTCTGCACCCACCCCTGGTCGAAGCTTTCGGGGTTGGGAGGCTTCGGGGGTGGGGCCTCAGGGAGCCCAGTGTGGGTGACAAAGGTGTCGGGGACACTGCTGTCCTGGGGGTTTCTTATGGTTGAAGGATCTCACGGGGACCCAGGAAGAGAGCCCAGGGCCAGAGTCCCCACACCTGCGTGGCACCTGCGTGGCACCTGCGGCAGGAAGGGCCACTGCTGGAGTCCTGTCATCTATCACAGCAGCCCCTGTCAGGGCCCTGGGCAGGCAGCCCTCAGGACACAGGACTCATTCCTCCAGACCCCACCCTAATGGGAACACGGCTCCTCCTCTGTCCCTCAAGACGCTGTCAGGGTAGCCTGTGGCTGAGGGGTTCCCAGCCCCTGATGTCAGGTGGATGAGGGACCAAAGCTGTGGCCCGCAGCCTCCAGCCAGGGACAGCGATCGGAAGGCTGCAGCTGCTCAGCCGCAGGCAGAGCTGTTTACACAAAACCCAAACAAGTACCGTCATCTATCACAGCAGCTGTAAAACAAACTTAGCCTTGTGATAATATTTTGGTTTCGTTTCCACTATACACACCTAGAAAAATGCGAGCGTCATCCCAGCCCGCCAGGGAATTGTGTTCCGGGAGCCTCGGCGAGCCTCTGCGCGCCCCGAGTGCTGCCCAGCAGCGGGTGCCGAGCAGCCCCAGAGCCACTGTGCGGCCTGGGCGGAGGGGGGTCCATAGCCAGGCTCCGCCTGCTAACTCCTGCTTGGGCATGGACTACAGAGCCTGACATGCTGGGTCGCGAAGCCTCGGGGGGGACTGG
The DNA here is from genome assembly GCA_004026905.1 of Hystrix cristata. Lineage (NCBI taxonomy): Eukaryota > Metazoa > Chordata > Mammalia > Rodentia > Hystricidae > Hystrix > Hystrix cristata. The sequence continues at coordinate 108,905 of PVJO010002268.1, read as the reverse complement.
GGAGTGCGCTCCTGGGTGTGACTGGGTGGCTGGGGAGGTGTGACCTTGGGTACGATGTGTGGCCCCTGGCCCCTTCCTCTCGGTGCTGACCCTCACTGTGCTTCCCTGCTGCCCTCCTTCCTCCACGAATTGTATCCCCTGAACTATGACCCACGTGACCGCTCCCTCCTCTGAGTGCTGGGTATCAGGTCTAGTGAAGATGCAGGAGTGGTGTTAGGAAGTGGCTGCAGGCTGTGTGAGTTCTTTGCCTTTCCCAAGCCTGCCGCCCTCAGAGGCCCTGAGCCCTCACAGCCCTCCTGGGGCGGTGGACACTGAGACAGGTCCCACCCACAGGATGTGCCGCAGCCCCTCCCCACAACTTCCTTGTCCCCTACCCCACTGGAGGGTCTGTGATCAGCCTGTAGGCCCGGCCTGCTCAGGGTGCCACCCCGTGTCTGGCCGTGGGTCCCTGGCTCCTCACTCGAGTGCCCCGGGACAGTCCCCAGCACACAGATGCCAGCAGCTGGTCTGAAGGGACATTTCACTCCCCTCCTGGACCTTTGGCAGTGTCTCCAGGACCCACTCTTCCCCACACCTGCCTGTCCCTTACCTCTCTCCCAGTCCCTGGGAGCAAGCAGGTCAGGTTCCCGACCAGGCAGCACCAGGCACAGACCCTTTGTGGCACAGCGGTGGGGCTGAGCAGAGTGTCCTGAGGACGGGGTCCCCAGGGCCTCCATTGTGGGGTGTGAGGAGGGCAGGACCTTGGCAGCGGGGCCTTTGGGGACCTAGAGGTTGAGATAAGGTCATATGGGGGAAGCCTGCAGTTGAGATGGCGGGCCTGCAGGGGGTCGGAAGTTAAATTCGGGGTCTGTGGGGCCTGTGGTTGCACACTGGGCTGGAAGCTGAAATAAGGTTGTCAGGGGGGCCTGTGGTCGCACACTGGGGAAGAAGAGGAGACCAGCTTTCTCCGTGTCACGCCCTGAGCCCTCCAGACCCGACTCCTGACCAAGGATCTCCAGAGCTATGGGCCAAATAAGCCCCTGTCCTTCCTATGTGGTCCGGCTCGGGGTTCACACAGCAACGTAAAAGCACGCTGGTGCCTGCCATGAGCAGCGGAGGCAGCACCCATCACCAAGCACCTCACCTGGGATCCTGTCACAGTGCCATCCTGGGAGAGCCCCAGGGCTGGGGCCCTGTCTCCCACCCTTAGGGACAGTCCTGGGGGGATGCCTTGTGCCCTGGTCAGCCTGATCCTGCGCACCAGGTCCAGCGCTTCCGGGTCTGCCTCCCCACGGCCACGCCGAGGGACTGGGAGAGGAAGGAAGGAGGTGTGGGGCTGTCGTGGGTGAGGGCAGGGATGAGATGGTGTCCGCGATGCATCCTGTGGGTTCCCGCCTGGCCGTGCCTCTGTGGAGGTTCCCTGTCTGGTTAGACACTCATTACTTCTGGTACGTGTGAGTGTGAGCAGGGCTGCACATACTTCTGGGCCTGTGCCTCCCACGTGGCCTTCCCCTTCTCCAGGTTGACCTCCTGGGCTGGAACATCCATTTGCCCAGGAACAATGACCTGCCACACACGATTCTGCAGCCCGTCTGTGTCCATGGGGCCTCTCGGGGCTGTGCCCTGAGAGCAGTCTTCCAGGCCCCTGTCTCCGTTTGCCCTGGCTGCTGGGCGGGCACATGGGCAGAAAACCCCTCCTGACCCTTGTGGGCTCCACTGGCTGCCCACTCGCAGAACAGCCAGGTCTCAGAAGCACTGTCTCAGTTACTGTTTTATGGCTGAGACAAAATACCTGACACCCACAAGTTAGAGGAGGAAAGGTTTATTTTGGCTTAGTGTGTAGAGGTTTCAGTCTGTAGCTGGCTGGCTCCACGGCAGGGTGGTGTGGCAGAGGGCATCGCAGAGGAGACAGTTCGTGGTGTGTTGGCAAGAAGCAGGGCAGCTTCCTTCTTCTTTCCCTTTTTATTTCCTCCAGGCTGCAAGCCTTTTGGGTGGTGCCCCTCATGCCCAGGGTGGGGCTTCTCTCTTCTGTGAATCCATCATCCACACCCAGAATTGTGCTAAACCAGTCAGTGTGCTAATCCAGTGCTACACACCTGTGATCCGGCACCACACACCCGTGACCCAGAACTTCACACCTGTGATCTGGCACCTCACACCTGTGATCCAGAACTTCACACCCGTGATCCAGCAGCTCACACCTGTGATCCGGAACTTCACACCCGTGATCCGGCACCTCACACCTGTGATCCGGAACTTTACCCCCGTGATCCGGCACCTCACACTCATGATCTGGCACCTCACACCTGTGATCTGGCACCTCACACCTGTGATCTGGAACTTCACACCCGTGATCCAGCACCTCACACCCCGTGATCCGGCACCACACACCCGTGATCCGGCACCTCACACCCGTGATCCGGCACCACACACCCATGATCTGGCACCTCACAACGGTGATCCGGCACCTCACACCCATGCTCTAGCCACCCCCCAAAGCCTCAATTACCATGCATGGGCTTTGGGGGGATGTCTGGATTTAAACCATAACAGGTACTTTCTAGAAATGGCAAGCGTGGCAGGGGCATTGTGGGGCCAGTCAGGTGTGCGAGGGACAAGGTGTTGGCTGCAGCATGTGCCCACCGTGTCCCCGGGGGATAACATCAGGGCGGGACCACGGTGGGCAGGTGGGAGCCGGCAAGGTTGCGGTGACAGGGAGCCCAGGCTGCCTTCTGGACCACCCCTCACTGGACAGGGTTTCCCTGTGTGTGGAGAGAGCTAGGGTGGTGACTGCAGGCCGGGTTTGGTGTGGGCTTAGCGCCCTGTGGTGAGGGTGGGAGGATGGGCTGCCACGTGGTGTCACACAGCCACTGTGCCTGCAGGAGAAACACCTGTTATTTTTAGTCTGCGCTGTTAGTTTTGCCGGCAAGTCGGGGCGAGGTGCCTCTGCGGCTCTGTTTTCAATGCACCTTGGGGGAGGCTGTGGCAGTCCTGCCACCATGGCCCTCCTGTCCCACCCTCCCCAGCACAGGCGGTGTCCTGGGCTGGCCCGGGGCTCTGGGGCCACCTGTGGACAGCAGACATGCCCTCCCCAAAGGCTGCCGCCTGTGTGCCCACACCCAGCATCCCGGGTGCGTGTGGAGACTGGGCAAGGTCTGTGGGGCTGTGGGCAGCAAGCACGCTGCCTTTGGGCCACCCAGCACCCAGGAGGGCTGCACCGAGGCAGGAAGGGGCTGACTGAGCCCCCGCCCCAGCCCTGCCCGCCCCCAGCTTGGCGGAATCCAGGCCGGGGGCTCCCAGGAGCCCGGGAGGAGGGAGCTGAGAGGCTTCTGTGGGAGCAGAACGGTCAGTGCCCCGGAGCACCGTCCTCCTCTTGTCTTCTCCTTTGTCCCCATGGGACTCAGAGGCGGGACCGCTGCAGGTCCCCTCTGCTGCAGGGAGCCTCGTGCTGCCTCCCTCTGCTGCACCCAGCGCCCAGGCCCAAGCAGGGTCTGCACAGGAGGGAGGTGGGGACAACTTTGGCGAGACCTGCCCCGGTTTCCTGCAGCCTCCACAGCCTGTGATGCCGTGTCCAGGTGAGTGAGGCCCCCGCAGCTGCTCCAAGGTCGGACCAGCATCCAGCGTCACATCCACTCCTGGAACTTGCTGTGCCCAGCCTACTGGGGCAGGAGCCCCTGGGCATATGGCCTCCTGGCCGAGGAAATGAAAGCAAGGTGTCACCTCTGGTGCCCAGGGTCTGGCACAACTCAGAACCTTGGTTGACAGATGTCCCTGGGTGAAGACCAGGACTGCAGCTGGCCCACCATGCTCAGCATGGGGCCTGAATGGAAAGGGGGCATTCTACATCCATGGACTGCTTGTTACACAGCAAGGCCAGCCTGTGATGACTGATACAAAAGAATCTGGGAGGCGTGGCTCCTGCCTCGAGGGACCTGGACCACAGCAGGTGCCTGTGTTTTCAGAATGAAAGTGGAATGCAACTACAGCTTCCTCGTGGTTCTTTGGACAGGAGAGGCCTAGGATTTCCTCTGTGGCCTCTTTCTCCACAGTTCTTGGCTGGTGGGCTGATTGAGACTTTTTTTTGCTAGGATTGTTTCCAATCATTCTGCGATATCTTGATATCTACAGAATGCAGTTGGGGGAGCACATCTTTGCTGACATTTTCCAGAAATGTGTTCTTTCCTAGGAGTCCCGATGGCTTTCTTGGAGTGCAGGGATGGGTCAAGGACCCTCACTTAGCATGAGGATGGACATGTCCAGCTTCTCCAGTCCCTTTCAGGGCCAGAGGGGCTGAGCCAGGTGGGCTGTGTGGCACACAGGCTCAGGGCGCTGGGACTCGGTGTGGCCACGGTGGGAGCTCAGGCGCCAGCCCTGGAACCTCGCACCAATACCGTCTGTGCCCCAGAAGTTCCCAGGCATGATAATGGAACCCAAGCTCAGACCCGGCCCTGCTCTGTCACTGCAGGGGTTCGTCCCCGCTGGCTAGCGCCATGGCCATCTGTCCCTCCTCTTGCAGACCACCCGGCCTGCAGGCCCTGAGAGATTGTCGGTCTCCCAGCTCGAGTTCTCCAAGCTTAATATAGCAGTGGCCCCTCTGGCATGGCACGGCCACCATCAGGCCAGCGTCACTCTTCAGACCTTCCCGTGGGCACTCGGCTGGGTCTGTGGGTGTCACATCTGCACAGGGACCTTCACCCTGGGGGTCCTCCCCAGATCAAGGCACCTCCTTCCCCCACTGTTAATGCTGCCAAAACACAAAGCCTGAGGAAATGTAGTCCTGAGAAGATGAACAGCCACCCTGTGCTGTCAGCCAGGTCGCAGCATCCCCCACAGGCACAGTCCGCCCAGGAGGCCCGAGGCTGCTTCACAGGCCGGAGCTCCAGCCTGTGAGGTGTGTGGAGGACAAATGCCGAGTCACCACGCAGGTGCCTGGGAGAACTCACTGGAGAGACCTAAGGACAGGGTGCGTGAGAAAGATCGGCAAGGTGGCTTTTACTGGAGCCCAAAACCCCAGCACCTCTCACACGGAAGTAACCGGTGTGGAAAATGTGCTACCAGAGGGCTCTGCGTGGCCAAGGCTAGAAACGACCCCCAGGATGGATTCATGTTCCACAGTCGGGACCCAGAGAAAATGGCCGTGGAACATGGATCCATCCTGATGTTTTTGAAGATGGTAACTAGGATTAAAAGGACACGCCAGCTCCAGGCCACACCACCATGCCTGTGATCCTCAGGCGGGCACTGGTGCCATGAGGGGCCACCAGCCATTCACCACTCCACTTCCTTTCTCGTGTTGGGAGGGCTCTTGTGCAGGGAACAGCAGGAGCCAAGGGAAGACAGGCTGAGCCAAGAGAGGCCGAAATCATGGCCGCTCCATTCCACTCAGCCTGAACGATGACTGGGGGACAGGTGCAGACAGCAGAGGACGCTTACAGATGACAGAGGCAGCAGCGCAGGGTCAGGGTTTGGGAGTGACACCTCCAAGACCACCTGTCCAGACGGCCTGTGGGCTCATGGCCCGGTTGGGTCCCAGCGGCCTCCCCAGGCCTCGAGGGTGCAGAACATGATGCAATGCCACACTGGGCTGGCTGCCTCCTGAGCAGAGGATCAGGAGGGCTGATGGGTCCCCGCTCACCCAGGGAAGCACTCCAACAACACTGATGCTCTGTACCCTGAGCCTACCTGGACGGCCAGCATGCACAACGGGCGGGTCCCGTGAGCCTGTGGCGGGGTCCAGCCCTGCTCAGTCAGGAGCAGCCGGGCTCCGTCCATGGCTCAACGTGCAGCCATCCGCCTGGAGCCTGGCACATGCCCTACTGAGTCCCTGAGGGTCACCCAATGAGCCAAATCTATCTCACTGCACCGTAAACAGGCTGCACAATTAGAAATCAATGGTGGCTGCCGCGGACAAGACCCAGGAGGGCACCGGAAGGCTGGGAGCTAGGGCCAGGGCCAGGGACCTCGCACTGCGTTGGGGAGCTGTCTGCAGACCACACTGCATGGCACTGGTGCCCACCTGGGGACCACGGAGCACAGTGGCACGGCCTGGAGCTAGTGTGTCCTTTTAATCCTAGTTACTAGCTTCTAAAATATCATCTCTTACAGAGTTAAAAACAAAATAAAGACATAATCCACACACCTTGGAATCTAGCCATTTGGAGCATTTAGCATCTTCATGCAGCAATGCAGCTACATGGCCCTGGCAGAAACACCAGTTTCTGTCCCCTCCCCTGTCCTAATCTGCTCTGTGCCCCTGGGTTCACCTGCCCCACGGGTCCCCCAGGTGTAACTATGGCCTTACCGTGACAGCTCAATTAATAAGGGAGGGTTCATCTTGCTGGTGACTCAGGGTTCCCGGGCTGTGGTTGCTCGGCCCTGTGGCTTTGGTCCTGTGCAAGCCACACAGCATGACAGGAGCATGGAGCGGAGGATGCCAGTTACCTGATGCCAGCCCAGAAGCAGGGAGACACCCAGGGGCTGGGGCCCCGATTGCTTGGGTCATGCACCCCTGTCCTCACCACCTGTCCCCTGCGCCCCTGCTGGGGACTGAGCCTCCAGAAGGGGCCACAGGACTGCAGAGCCTCAGCCCCCGGCAGTGGGGTTCCGTGGGCTGTCACCTCCGTGCGTGGCTCCCTCGGCACCGAGCTGTGAGGCCTTCTGTACTGAAGTGTGAGCCAGCGCCGCCTGGGTCTTGTGGCCGAGTGACACTCCCTTGCATGGACACTGCTTTTTAATTCATTTCACTCTTACCTACTGTGAATAAAGCTGCACCAGCTTTCTGTGGTCATGTTTTTGATTCTCGTGGGTGTGTGTGCCCCCTCTGAGCGCACACACAAGCAGACACACACACAGCTCCGCCCTGGCTCAGACGCCTGACAGCTGCCCTCACAGGGACGGACTTGCTGCCACCGCTGCTTCTTGTCAGCCGGAAACTTCCCTGCGGGCTCCCTGAGAGAGCAGCTCTGGCAGCTGCGGGCACCGAGAGTCTGTCTAAAGCACTGGGAAGCTTGTAGATTGTACACTGTTTTAGATGGAGTGCTGTCATTTTGTTTCTTTTTTAAAGGAATGCTCCGCCATGCGTGCCACTCCGTGCCTTCTGGCCTGAGGATTTTCTATCCACCCTTCCTTCCTTCTTTCCTTTCTTCGTCTCTTTCTCTTTTCTTCCCTGCCTCCCTCCTCTCTCCCTTTTTGCAGCACTGGGGAATTGCCCCAGGACCTTTGCACGGAGCTACATCTTGAGCTCTTTCATTTTTTATTTTGAGACAGGGTCTTGCTAAGTCATCCTGGCTGGGCTCCAACTTACAATCCTCCTGCTGCAGCCTCCTAGAGTCCTGGGATCACAGGCAGGCACCACCACTCCGAGTCCTGCACGATGATTTCTGATGCGCAGGCGTCTGTTTGTCTTATCAAGGGTCCCATTTACAATGAGTGATCTCACTTGCTGCATCTAAGACATCCTTGTGTCTTCCACTTCGCACAGTTCGGTTGTGACGTGCGTTGCGGAGGGTCTCCTTGTGTTCACCCTGCTTGGCATTTGGGAAGCTTCTCGAATGGGAAAATTGACATCTTCTTTGGAGTCAGAGTCTTAGTCACTGAGACACAACACCCAACACCCATAATTGAAGGAGAAGTTTACTGGGCTCGCAGTCTGTGGAGGTTTCAGTCTGCGGTCAGCTGGCTCCAAGGTGGGCGGCGTGGCAGAGGGCCTGGCGGAGGACAGCTGCTCACCGCATGGCAGGCAGGAAGCAGGGAGAGAAGGGAGGAGCGGGGAGGGAGATGGACCCTTCCAGGCCACGCCCCAGCAACCGCCTCTTCCAACCAGGCCCCAGCTCCTAACTATGGGTCAGCTCTGCGGCCAGGCAGCCCACGAACCCAGGAGCCTTCTGACAGGAGCCGCAGCGCCCTGCTTAGCCACTGCCTTCCCAAGCACCCGTCCTGTCCTCTGCCCTGCTGCGTGCATCTCTAGGGCCGGGTGGGCCCGGGCGTCTGCCCTTCTTCTGCCCTCTCCATCCGCTGCTGAACGCACCAGGCCCCTGTCTCCACCACGCTGGTCCTGGCTCTGGTCCGTGTGTGCCAGGCCCTGTGTGAGCCTTCCAGGTCAGCTGCTGTTCTCTCCAGCCTCAGAATTTTTGTCTAAGAATAGCTGTCTTTGATGCTCTGCATGTGATGGCACATTGCTCTCCTAGTCCTCTCACTCTTGGAGCATTTTAAAGTCTGCTTACCGAGTCCAGCCTGGGCTTCCTCGGGATGGTTTTCCCTGCATGGCACATAGCTTCATTTCTCCGCCTGTCTTGTAAGCTCTTTTGAGACCTACACATTGAAAGAATGCAACGCTACGCCCCTGGAAATCAGAGTCCCTCCGGGTTGCCCACTTTGCTCAGCTGCTGTGTTGGTGTTGCTGTTGTTGAGTGACTTCTGAACCAGTTATGTGAAGTCTTTATTATCCCTCTCGCTCACTTGCTCAGTGCCCAGCGTGGGTCTCTGCAAGGTGGGTGCCCAGCTGCGGCCTTTCTGGGTCGTGGGGCAAGTGTGGGGCTCCTGGCCATCTGGGGCCTCGTGCGTCCCAATAGGCTCTGTCTGGGGCCACTGCCAGCTTCTGGCCCGCACTCCTGTCACGGGGCCGCTGTCAGGCTGAACAGTGGGGCTCTTCCCGAACGTGGGAGACCAGCCTCCGCCACGAGCCTGGGAACAATGCCTGGTGGTGACTTGGGCCATTCGGTGTCCCGTTAGCGGTGAGGGGCTCGCAGAGCAGAGGACAGTGCTGAGGCCCTGGTCCCTGCCCCGCACCCTACTTGGAGGTGGGGAAGGCCCGGCAGGGTCACCCGAAGGCTCTGGACTCCCCTCCAGGGGCACTGTGGGGAAGGGTCTGTCCCCGTCCTCAGCTCGTCAGGGAGGGAGACAGGGATGGAGAAGCAGAGCGCGGCCCCCAGAGGGAGGCAACTTGCTGCATGGTGCTTGAAGCCTCAGGTAGCACAGAGCCCCGGGGGTACTGAGGGTTTCCTACCATGCAGTATAAGTTTCGAACAGTGAGAGTCACAGCAGGCCAGCTGTGGTGGCTCGCGTCTGTAATCCCAGCATCTGTGAGGCTGATTCAGGAGGATCCCAAGTTCAAACCTAGCCTGGGAAACTTAGTGACTTAGCGAGACCCCATCCCAAAGGGAAAAATAAAAAAGGGACTAGGGCTGTGGCTCAGTGCGAAGGCCCTAGGTTCAATCCCCAGTACCAGAGAGAGACAGAGAGGGAGGGGAACGGCACACTTATAACCACTTACTGACAGGACAGTCGCATGACCGCAGTGCCTTGGTCTCTCACAGTCTTGTGGCACCACGCTCTCTCAATGGTGCAGGTGGCACAATGCTGAATGGCGAGGCGCAGCGTAGGGACGTAGTGCCGGATGCTGTGTGGGGGCCAGTGGAGCACAGCAGCCAGCCAGGGTGGCCTCTGGGTGCCTTGTGGTTGGTAGCGTGGACAGCGTGGACAGCAGGAGCCAGGCCCAGGCCACATCCCCCGCGGCACTACACCCCACCCCAGAGTTTGTCACCCGGCCCAGAATGGCACAGGATGTAAAATGCAGGCGTTCACTTCCGGAGTTTGTCACTGGGTGTTTTGGGCAGCTGCTGACCGCTGGACACTGACACGTCATCTGGGCAAACCAGGGCTTGGGTCTGCATGAAGCTCATTCCAGTCAGGCGCCCACGGCTCCCTGGTGCCCACCGAGGTTTTAAAGACCCTCACCAGGGTGACAGAAGCCAAGCAATTCTTTGGCCTCTTCTGCCTTCCAGTTTTCCTAGTGAATGTGAGGGGCTGGTCTCAGCTGAGCAAGCGAGCTCCTGCCCGGGCCTTGGGGGTGGGGGTGAGGTAGGTCTGGCCCACAGCTCGACTGCCGTGGGGGGAAGCGGCCCATGTCCTCTGCGGTCCTGGCCACCCTGGTTCAGCCGTGCCTGAAACCCACCCTCCCCAGCTTCCGGAACCCACGGTCCTGGGAGCTAGGACCCTCCTGCTGGGGTGGCCAGCACCCTGGGTGGCACTGGAGGCTCCAGGCCGCGGAGCGCCAAGAGATAGGAAGAAAGAAACACAGGAAGGGGACAAAACCGTGGAGGGGTCAGGGACTGGATCTAGGGCCCCTCAGCCTGGCCCAGATCCCGTGGCGCCGTGCAGAGGGAGCCCCCAGCTCACCGAGGGAACCAGGGACCCGCGGAGCCTGCCGACCAGGGTCCCAGCCCAGCCTCCCTTGCTGGGGATGCTGACCTGGACTGAAGACTGTCGGGGGCGCTGAGCGCAACCCCGGCAGGGCCTCTGGGAGGCAGGCGGGTGGACCTGAAGCAGAGACAGTACAGGCTGCACTCAGGAGGGCAGCCGTGAAGATGGGGGACCCGCGCCACAGCGTCGGGCGGGCTGGCCTGTGTGGCCCTGCTCTGTACTTCGGCATCGAGTGTCCCCAGCCCTGTCCTGCTGTCCTCTTCACATGCCCCGCTCTGTGAAGCTGGCTGGGGCACCCCTGCAGAGGCTACTGGACCTGCACGGCGTCCCTGGTTCCCGGCCGCAGTTCCCCCACACCCCAAGTGGCTCACCGCTCAGAAGTGTCTCCTTTGCCTCTCGGTGTCATCTAGCCCAGCCTGTCCCCATGTCGGCGAGTCACAGCTCTTTCCTCCAGGACACTGAGTGGCTCCAGGATTGTGCCTCGCACACCTGAGACAGTGTGCGGTCACCACACTGGACTTTGTCCTGGGGATGCCATCATCTGGGCCCCTGGAGTGCCCTGAGGCGGGACTCCACGTGGAGGCAGCAGGAACAGCCCTGGAGCAGAGATGGGGTGGGGGTCTGGTGCTGTCTCCCCGGGACCTCCTGGCCTCAGTGAGATGGGGCCCGGCCGGCAGGGCACGGAAAGTGTGTCTCCTTGTGCAGAGCACAGACAACAACCCTCACTGTGGAAGCAGGGACTCCTCAGGCACGTGTGAAGCGGCTGCTTGCTGTGACCGCCTGTCCTGAGCCACATCTGTATGTTGGACTGGAACGGTGCGTGACTACACGGGTGCTTTCCCACTACGCTGCAAACTCTAAGTCGCGCACCCCCTCGGCAGATGCATCTGGGGGGCCTGGGGTGGGGAGTGTCCCTGAGGGAAGAGGTCACCACCCAGGGCCAGGAAGTAGCTGCCTCTGGGCCCCCAAGACTTGGCCCCTGGAAGTTGGCTCTCCAGCCTTAGCAAGAAGAGCATTTGAGCTCCGGCACTGAGAGCTTGCAAGTCTGGGGATTCTGCTGCCCAAGACTCTGAAGAATTGGGCCTCAGAGGTCAGGGGCCAGAGATCAGGGACCGAGGTCAAGATCTCTGTCAACGGGCCTGGCTCTGGTGGGGTGGGGGACACTGGTCTGTGCTCCCCGCAGGCTCCCCTCCCTGGCTGTTAGGGCCCCGATCATCCTTCCCGCCCAGCAACAGGGCAGAGAAGCAGGGCTGCCCACTGCTGACCGTTTTCCCCTTCAGTGTCACTCGGGCAGGAAAGTAGGCCATGCTGGCCGGGGAGGGCCTGGACCCAGCACGGAGCCGGGGAGGGCCAGCTGCCGGCGGGAAGTGGCTGATTTCTGACTCAGTGTGTATTTATAGCAGGATCTAGCGAGCGCTCCAAGGACGAGCCCTCCGCTGCCTGCCAGCGGGAGCCAGCATCTCACCCGGCTGGTGGGGAGGTGGTGCTGGTGGACAAGCTGCCTTTCCCAAGCCCAGGGGGCAGACAGAGGCCAGGGACAGGACTCCTGAGACCGGAGGGGTCGGGCGGCAAGGCCACCGTGTCACTGCACAGACTGGTCCCTCCTGGCGGGCAGTGTCTGGGAAGGGGGTCCTGGCTGTGGTGGGGACAAAGGGAGGTGCCCGGAGGCCGAGGGGGACTCACCTGGGCTCAGCCCCTCTGCTCCTCACACTGAGGAGACCTCACGGGCCTTCCCCACGGCCCCCTCCACTGTCCCTCTGTGAAGGCAGCTGGAAGAGGAGGCGCTGGCCCCCGGGTCAGAGCTGGGAGCAAGACTGTGGTGTCTGGAGCCTGGGTGCCAGGACAAGGGCCTCACTCCGTGGGGACAGAGTGGCACAGAGTCCCCACCACCCTGGGAGAGGAGTTAGCCCCCGGGGAGGGGAAGGGTGCTGTCGCCAAGCCCTGCGTCGGGAGGGCTGGGCCGTGGTGCAGAGCTGACAGCACGCCTGGCTGAGAGGCTTGTGCCCACGAGGGACACCTTCAAATGTCTCACCTTGTCCCTGTCACCGTGCCCCTGGCCTGGGGAGTCAGCAGGCTGACTTCATTCTCTGCAGTGAGCTGCAGCCAGAGGGATGCAGGTCTTGGGTTTGCTGTTCGTTAAAGCCCTTGGAGATGGAGATCTCTGTCACTGTCTCTCTCTCTATCACAGTCACCTCTCTGTGCCTCTCTGTCCCTCCCCATCTTCCCACCTTAGGGTTTGGGGTCCATTTTTTGCCCCCTGATTCTTTCCCATCTGCAGACACGGCCGTGAGTCGGTGCAGCCTGGGTCTCTGCTGTCCCCTCCACATCTGCCCTGTTGCTCCTGCTGCCCGGTCCTGCCCTTGGCTTTCGGTCACCCTGGAATTTGTCTCTGCACTCTCTTGGTGTCTCCTCGCGGTGCTGGCCCTTGTGTGGCCAAAGTTCCCCTTCTAGTGTCCCAGCTGCCGCTGGGAGGTCACGGGCCCATTGCCTGGCAGGTGCCCTGTTTGCAGGGCGTGGGTGACACTGGCCGCTGGGTATGTGGGGACCCAGGGACTCTGGGTCAGTCCCAGGCCTCAGAGCTTCCGCCGGCCCGCATGTGTCGAGCTTAGTGGGGCCGATGCCGAGTGACAGGTGGCCATTAGGCTGAGAAGGGTCCATGCTCCTGTTCAGCTCAGCTGCGTGCTGGTGGGACACGCAGCCAGCCTTGGCAAGGTGCTCGGGTCTTAGGAAATGTCGGGCTCCACGCTTATTTTTAGCTTCAGGAATGTGGTGCTTGATCATGTTTGGGTTTCTAAGAGAAGCCGACTTCAAGATAGAGCTGTGTCCCCTGCCCCCTGCCAGCCCCGGAGCCTTCCTGTCTGACAGTCAGGGTGGTGAGTCCCTGGAAATGGCAGCTGTCCTGCTCTGTGCCCCCGCCTGGCCAGGAGGAGAAGCCAGGCACCTGAGGCGGGGAACTGTGCACACAGGCAGGCCGGGCGCTCAGGCTCTGGTGCCGGCTGAGTCCTGCTAGAGAGGATCTGAGTGTGACAACCTCTCCACTCGCGGGAGACATCCAGGAGCGGGTCAGTGCCGGAGGGCGGCACCACCGCATGGAGGGCTTGGAATGAGGATGCCGAGGGTGCAGGGGGAGAAGCACTACCAGAAGTAGCAGAAGAAAACCCTGAGGGCTGAAGAATGAGCCCCAGTCCCGAGCAGAACCCAGGGCAGCACACACGCTGCAACACTGCTTCATGCTGGCCCCGCCCCGGAGTGGCAGCCTCGCGCTGAATGTCTGTGGAGCAGTTCTGCACGCAGCTGGGAAACCTTGGCTTGGAACCGAGATTTCTATACCCAGATGAACAGCCCGAGCCGCTGGTGGGTGCGGCCAGGGCTGATAGGAGAGTGCTTAGTGCCCGGGATGAAATGTGAAGGGAGAGGAAGGCTTGATCTGGGGAGTGGCCCGCTCAAGGACACACAGCAGAGACAGTGATGGACACGGCCAGGTGCAGGCAGAGGCCCAGGAGGCGCAGCGGGGTGCTTTCTGCACCACGCCATTCCCACACGGGAAGCCCGGGGTGGGGACATCCTCCTGTCACCCAGAAGGAAGCAACGCACCACACACTGCAAGATGAACAAGCAGGACTTACCCACGTGAACCACACCAGGTCAGATGCCAGCTGAAAGATGGGAAGAAAGGGAGACGCAGGTCGCCCTGCAGCCCCACGCTTCGCTTTCCGAGACACTTTCTTCCTCTCCTTTTCCACAGGTTCGAATCTGGACTCATGAGAAAGTGTCCGCCTCCTCGTGGTGTTGTGGTTGTGGGTTTGAAACCAGAAGTCTGCCCCATGCAGGTAAGCAGGGAGAGGTGCCCAGGCCTTGCCCTCCAGAGGCCTCGCTCTGCCCCACATGGGATGGGGTCTTGAGCCTCAGTTGCACACAAGTCCCTCTTTGATGGCCACACGTCAGTGTATATGGGGCTGGCACTGCACAGGCCACAGGCTCCTCAGATGTGACTGCGTGGGGACACCTCGGCCTCGACCTTGCAGGCTGGGCGGTCACATGCCTTCTGTACAGAGGTTTGCAGCTGCCTGGAGCCACTGCTGCCCCCAGATCCTCCCTGGAAAACGTCCAAAAGCAACTAGAGGAAACAGAGCAGCAGACACTATGATCTGGAAACTGAGGCACTGAGGCCCTGGGCCGCCCGCAAAGAACAGCCAGGAGCGCTTACCCCACACATCACGCTGCAGGACAGACACCAGCAGCTCCAACATTTCACAGTTAAAAATAAAATCTTAAAAGCATTTTCTAAAGATTGGAACATTCTTTGAAACTCCAGAATGGGAAAAAGGCTTTTTAAACAGTAACAAAACCCCAGGAGCTCTGAGAAGTTAAAAAATTTTGAGTACAGAAAAGTTTCCACATGGAAAGAGCTACAGTCTCCCAGTCCAAAGGCGCACTGTGCACCCTGCCACACGCCGGGTCCTCTTGTGTACGAAGAGCTCCCAGAGACCGAGAGGAGAAAGATGAACAGGGTGGGGAGAGGACACATCAGAGGAGCCCCCGTGTGCAGACAGCAAACCGGGAGGGTCTGGGACGTCTGAGGAGGGAGCCTGGGAGGAGCGCACCTCAGCCTCCCTGGGTCACCTTTCGGCCTCTGGAGTGGGCTGGGTCAGGGTCTGCAGCTCTGCTGCTGTCATGCCCCACGGAGGGAGTCCACGGGACAGACGCCGGACCCGAGACCCCACTTCTAAGAGCTTCTCCTGTGGCACCACCGCAGGTCCCCACAAGTTTTCACCATGGCCGCCGTGCGAGCTCTGGATGGGAACCTTCGGTGCCTGCCGCGCTGTGGCGTGAGCCCTGGCTGTCCGCAGGGTACTCACCACCTGACGCCCAGCAGACGTGCACTGTGGCCCGTGAGCTGCATGGCCTCCTGGTCCCAGCTCAGCTGAGCAGGAGCTGGATCTACAAGCAGCACACTGGTGTGGGCAGAAGAAGCAGGGTATGCGCACGGTTGCCCATGGGGTGTGTGTGGGAGCCAGGTAGAAGAAGCACCCATGCTGTGTTACTTTGGAACCCTTCAGTGCATTGTCTATTCTAAAATGGGCCTTTGACAGAGAAATCACTCATTTAATATAGTTGGCACCAGGTGTGTGTAACAGCCCCACATCTCTCCCTAGAAGCGGACTGAGAGGCACGGGAGCAAGGGAGAGAACAGAAGTACTAGCTTTCCCACTGCTGGGACACAATACCTGACACCCACAATTTAACAGAGGAGAGGTTTCTTTGGCTCCCAGTTTCAGAGGATTCAGTCCATGGCTGGCTCCTCTGAGGAGCAGGAGCATCATGTGGAAGGCATGGCAGAGGAGAGCTGCTCACTTCATGGTGACCAGGAAGCAGTGCAGGGGAACGTGCTACAGAGGACGGGCCAGAGCCAGAGCTAGTCACCAAGGTGTGCCCCCATGACCCTGCTCCATCGAGGCCCCACTCCTAGTGGCCCACTGGGCCATGCACCTGGAGCTGGGCCAACCCACTGAGCAGGATGGTGCCCTGTGATCCATTTTAGGCTAGGAGTCTTCATCCAGGCAGGGTGACAGTGAAGAGTAACAGCAAGTGGACTTGACTTGCCATTTAAGTGTTTATGATCACTTTTGTAATTGTTAAAAATTCCACTTTGTCTCATGTTTGTGATTTTCAATAAGTAAATGGGGCAGAAGTAATTGAAGTGGAAATGAAGTTGCATTTGAAAACACGGGTTTAAGATGGGTGTGGGGATGTGTGTGGTTAGCAGGAGGCTGAGCGTGGGGTCTTACAGTCACCATCCCTAAGCCAGAGGAGGAACAGGAGTAGTAAAGACGCTGGGATTTGCTGCTTTCATAACAGAGAGGCCAGAGTCAGGGAACGTCTTTACGATTTACCACAAAGAATACTTGCTTGTTATTTTTAAGGTATTGTTGTTGCTTAAAAAAAATCAAGTTTGGTTTTTTTTTAATTTAAGAAGGAATACAGACAGGGAGCCTCACCTCCAACCCTGGAACCCATGTCCTGGGGGTCTGGCCGGCACAGAGGCTTCCCTGAGGTGGTGGTGGATAGAGGACCCTGCCCTGTGTGGGGTGGGGCCCTGCCAGGGACGGAGAAGGGGTGCTGTGTCCCAAGCACACCCCTCCCCAGGTGCTGCAGCCCCAGATGCAGGTGTGAGCACTGCCCAGAGACCTTGAGAGACCGTGCCAGAGCGCTGCCCAAGGGGCGCCTGTTGGGGGGTCTGGGGGCGCTTTCTGGGGTGTGCTGCAGAGGGGTGCTTGGCAAGGAGTCAGCTGCTGGGCTAGACTGGAGCACCTAGGGCAAAAGTGCAGGAAGCTAGGAGCTCTCAGCTCTGGGCAGCGGCAGGCCAGGGGATGGGGACCCCCGTGCCCCAGAAGCAGCCCATTAGAGCCCTCACGCCTGGGGCTGACGGCGGGTGGATGGTGTGCCCTTCTATGAAGGAGCACACACAGTCCATGAATCAAGCACTTGCCACCTGCCCACCCCACTGGCCATCTGTGCCAGGTCCCTGGCCAGGGGCTGCTCCAATGTGGAGGCTGGCTTGTCTTTGTGGATCCTTCCCAGACCCCTCTGTGTGCAGCTCCTCCTACCCAGTCTGAACAGTGTCTGCAGCTGCACCCTCGAGGCTGGACCTGTGGGCCCCCGACCCTGCCCTGCAGCTCTGAACCATCCAGGGTTGCAGCCTCCAGGAGCCGCCTTCTTGTGCTGAAGGGTCCATGCCCACATGTTCCAGCCAAGCCCCAGGTGCTGGAAGCAGGCCATCCTGTGCCTCCTGCTGGGTTTGTGCTAGGTAAGATTTTGCTTGGAGGAAGGAGTTTCTGCAGCTAAATGTGCAAAGGGAGAAGCAGCAGCATCAAGGTGGGTGGGCACAGAGCAGGATGCTGGCGCCTGGGAGCAGGGGCACGGTACAGGGGCACAGTCAGGGCACTGAGGCTGAAACGACCAGCTGGTCAGAGCTGGGCCTGTGGCTTGTGGTCCCCAGCCAGCACAAGACAGTGGACATGGCAGTGACGCTGGGAAGGCCAGCATGGTGGCATTGGTTTCAGGCCCTGCAGAGGTTTGCTCAACTCAAAGTTCTCTGCCTAAATCCACTTTTACGTCAAGCTGAATTCTCCCCACCGTGTTTGGGTTTCATGAGGCAACAAAGTCCTTGCTCACCACTTGAAAATTGTCTCCCCGGGCTTGGTTATTTTGCCCACAGATAAATCAAAACCAGCTCGGAGGTAAAGGTTAAATTTCTCAATTGCCTGGACACTGAGGCCCCCAGGGTGATTCTGGGAAGACGAAGAAGAGAAGAGTGCCAAGTCTCGGCCGCAGTGAGCTCAGCTTCCCAGCAACGCCCGGCTCTGGCAGGATGGGCTCCTGGCCACTGTCCATTGCCACAGTGAGAAAAGGGCACAGAGGGACCAGCCCAGGTGATGTGTGCTTGTGTACACACGTGGCATTGTGCTGTGTTTGTGGGCTGCGTGGTACATTTGTCTGTGTACAGGTATGGTGCGTGTGCTGGTGTGCTTGGGTGTGTATACGTATTGTGTTTATGTGCATATGTGCTGTGCATATATGTGTGTGTGGGGTTTGATGAGTATATGTAATATGTGGTGTATTTTTGTGTTGTTTTTGTGTATGTGTAGTGTCTGTTTCTGTATGTGTGTTATATGTGAGGTGTGTGGTGTGTCTATGTGGCCTGCATGGTTTGCGTGTATGTGTGGTCTGTTTGTGTGTAGGTGTGTTGCATATGCCACATTGTATTTGTGTGTTCAGTGTGTATGTAGTGTGTGGGTGTGTGTGTGCATGCATGTGTGTGGCACAAGACACAGCTGGCAGCAGCTGTAGCTGGTGAGAACTCAGCCTGGACTCTGCGCTCTGCCCACCGCTCAGGGCACACAGCAGGGAAGAAGCACACAGTGCTAGAATCAGTCACTGACTCCAGGACCTAACAGAGAAAACCCAACAGGCATAAGAAGAAAAAGTGTAAACTTATTCAAAGGCTTTAAAAAAGCGTGTGAGTAAGTGGAGTTTCTATGCTCTTGGATGGGACGCTGAACACCCGCAAGCTAGCGATTCTCCCAGATTCACCTACGACCCTGGCTGGGTCCTACTTGAACTTGTCTTAGGTAAAACCAGTTCTGTGTTTTCATGGAAACAAGTGGAGATCGCGCGGTTCTGAGTG
Source organism: Hystrix cristata (assembly GCA_004026905.1). Classification (NCBI taxonomy): domain Eukaryota; kingdom Metazoa; phylum Chordata; class Mammalia; order Rodentia; family Hystricidae; genus Hystrix; species Hystrix cristata. The sequence goes on along the minus strand of PVJO010002268.1, from coordinate 90,538 downwards.
GCGTTTGACGGGGAGAGCAAAGCAGGTGCGTCTGCCTGCGGGCTGCAGATGTCCCCGTGGGTGGAGTAGGGGATACAGGAGCCGGATGCCAGGCCAACCAAACGCAGGAAGCCACAAAGTGCCATGGTCACTGGGCACCAGGAACACCCACAGGGCCACCTTTGGCGGGGGCCGCTTCTCCCCTGTGAGGGGACAGGGTGTCCCCTTTATGACTCCTTCAGCCACACGCTTCTTTTGTCTGTTTTCTCTTGCATTTAATTTTATAATAAAAAGATTTTTAAGATAAGAAAATCATTCCTAAAAGCAAAGTAACACCCCTGTTTTCAGGTTGGGCATTTTAACGAGGATTTAATTCTGCTGAGGAGTGGTGACCAGGCCAGGGTGGGCCTAGGAGGGACAGAGCTGACCTGCACTTGTGCCGCCCAGACGGGCGCAGGGCTCCCTGGTCAGGGCCTGGCCTCCAAGGCACCTTCTCTTGCCCTGTCTGGCTCATCACTGGGGGCAGGGCTGGTGTGTGGGCCACCGTGCTGCAAAGTGGCATGTGTGAGTTAGGGCTCTGGCTCAAGTAGATCTCTGGGACCTGAGCCGTGGGGACCACTGCTCCCCGGACACTGCTTGCGGCTCCTCTTGAGAGTCTGGTCAGCTCAGAGCAGGGCCCACGGCAGAGGCCGTGGGGGCTGGTGGCAGTTTTAGCAGAGGCCACCTTCATGGGCCTTCAAGACCTGGTGGGGACCTGAGATGCTGATGCCGGGCTGGGCCCTGGATAGGCACGGAGGCGCTGGCGGTGAGGGTGCAGGTGCTGGGTCCATGCCCTGATGAGCGTCACCGCTAGCCCAAGAGAGGGGCAATAACAAGACACTTCGCTCTGAGCAGCCGGGCACAGGAGGCTGCAGTGCCGGGCAGTGGTCACCTGCAGATGTCTGTCTGGGTCCTGCACCACACTGAGGAGATGGACAGAGCCAGGGAAGATGCTGGAACCTCAGGGTCCTTCATGGCTGCTGGTACCCGCACCACCCGATCGCCCATCTGCACAGAAAGCCGGCACTGTGTCCAGCATGAAATAAGGTGGGCTGCTCAGCTGAGGATTTTATTTTCCAGTACTGGGGACTGAACCCAGGGCCTTCACCCTGAGCTCCATCCCCAGCCATTTTTTATTTTGAAACAGGGACTTACTAAGTTGCTAAGATGTCCAATCTGGAAACTGCCTTAAAAGGTAAAACCTATTTAAAAAGCTTTAGAGCTATCTGTACATTTCAGTGTTCATAAATACGCATAAAGATGAAAACAGTAATAGAGTCAATGAGGGGCGAGGAGAAAGCAGCATCTAAGTGACACAGGACAGGAGGGTGCGAATCAGTGCGGAAGCCAGGTGTGCACGTGGAGGTTTGGTGCCTATTTCCGTGGACTCCGCGTGCCTTTATCTTCCGTAACAGTTTTCTTTACAGAAGCCTTTGAGGAGAAACCGTCCCGCCGCACGGCAGCCCCAGAGATCCAGCATGTGCGCACCTGGAACCCAGGAAAGAAAATTCACCAACGGAACGGAGCAAGCACAAAGCACCCACGTCAAGTTGTCCATCACAAAGCAAGACAAGCCCGTGGATTTAAAGTTATGCTGGCACTTGCCCAAAACAGACATCCACAGAATTATCAACGTGAGATGCACCAGAAATCTCCCAGCCTTTAAATGATTGAAATACTCCTCTTTTGTTTTGCAGCGTAGCCAGAATATCAAGTCGGCTGTGGAGAAAAACGAGTCTGCTCTTGCATTTCTTCATTGTAAGGATTGACAGAGAGGAGCACAAGATCTTCAAGAGAAAGCGATGTGAACATCAGGCAAGCATTTATTTGCTTACTTAGCAGTACTGGGGATTGAACCTAGGGTCTTTCCATTAAGCTGTATCCCTAGTTCCCCCTTTTTAATTTTTTATTTTGAGAAAGGATCTTGTTAAATTGCCCAGGGGTTGAACTCAGGATCCTCCTGCCTCAGCCTCCCAGAGTGTTGACACTCTGGGCGTGTGCCACCATGCCTGGTGTGAGCATCCGTTTCATACTCGACTGAACTGTCACGCAGCAGAAGGCACCTGATGAAGGTCTGTGCCAGGCGAGAGCCCAGAGATGTGAGTCCAGTGAGCTAAAGGACTGCCCTCAGCCAGCTGAGAAAGGAAGTTGGCAGCGTCGTCAGTCGCACCAGCATGAGGCTCGGATCTGCTTGGCAGCAGGGCCCGGCCTGGAACGCGCGGCTGGGACCTGCCGGTAACAACACAGTGCGTTCCGCGTGCAGAGGAGTCATGGCGCCGAGGATGGCTTGGAGTGACGCGGTGCCAAGTAGGAAGAACACACTGATCGCACCCTCTCTATGCCCAGCAGTCAGGAGATACGAAAACCGACAGTGCTAGAGAGAGAAGTTCAAGAAGACTTAAGAGAGGCGAGAACCCAGGAAGGCCATGCCCGTGGGGGGCGGCAAGGACTCACGGGGCTCAGGAGACGCTGCTCGATGATAGCAGACTTTGACACTATAAAATTAAAAAATTAATCATTTAAACTTTAAAACCAAAACAAGTATGTCCAAAATCGTTCTTAAAATAGAAGATGTTTATTTTACCCCACTGTGGTCGGGTGGGAAGTACTGCCAGGACGCACCGACCCGCTCTTGCTGGGTTTCTGAATCGTATGTCCCCACACCACAGGAGTCGGGGCTGGGTAGCCAGAAGCCGCAGCAAAAAGCCACTTCCGTCTGTGATCTCATAATTACATTTTCAGAGGAGCCCAATAAAAAAGAATCTTAGAGTTGTTTTTGTGTCTTTACTAAAGAGTATGTTTCTTAGGCCACGACGGAGAGGCTGCCTGGTTAACATCTGAGATGTTTCTGCAGAGCACATTTCAACATCTTCAGAGTCCTCGGCCAGAGTGCGGCTTCCCGGGAGCTGGCTGTGGTCTCCGGGTGCCCACGATCTAAACAAAGCAAGCTCCAGAAAGAGTCCGGACACTGCGTGGTCGATCCATTTGGCAAGAAAAAAATCTGTGAAGGAAAGTCCGTATTTAATGCCTGCAATGTGAAAACGTCATTGGCGCCCTTGTGGTTGATCCCTGAGCAGGAATGAACTGCTGGCAGTTTCTCCTCGTCCTTCTAGGTCCCCGCCTTTCCGGATGCCTGTGCGGAGGCAGTCGTCCCCTTCAGGACCCGCGCGACCCGCAGCACGGGGCTGGCGGAGCGCTCATCTCTGGGCTTCTTGGTTGGGGTCATTTTCAGTCCTTCTGGTACAAACTGAAAATACAGTATTCAGTTACAAAAGGATTCGGGAAAAGAAGTGTGGTCAGAGTGAAGTTGTACGGAACTCAAAAATTAAAAACAAGAAAAAGAAAAACACTGGAAAAAACTAGAAAAATTCTTTTAAAAAGTTAAAAGCCATTGAAAGGCATACAGTGCTTGCCTCAAAAGTGCCCTTTGGAAAGTAAATCTTCAATTCACCATGCATGTGGTATTTATGTTAATTTTGGTTGAGAAAGACACTTGGAGAATACTTTTGGTAATCTGTGAGTCTAAAATCGTGTTTGGTAAACAAAACAAAAACAAAAATGAAAGCCATAGAGGTCAAAGGAAGCAGCTCTTATTTGGGAAACGATTGCGATGTGGGCACGAGCAGTCGTGTCTTTAGGGATTTTCTTGTTATTTATTTATTTATTCATTCATTCTTTTTTTTTTTTTTTTTTTTTTTTTTTTTTTTTTTTTTTTTTT
>PVJO010002268.1:0-86702 GCA_004026905.1 Hystrix cristata | reverse complement strand
CACCACTTTTTATTTTTATAGACTTTCCAAGGTGCTTGTTTTGGGAGGCAGCTCCTGGGCTGGGCAGAACCCTAAACCGCAGGCCCTTTGGCCCAGCCAGTGGCTGAGAGATGTCTCTGGAGGGCACCCTGTGGTGTGACTCTCGGCACACATCCGTGTGGCCTTGTGCAGCCTCTCGACTCCGCTCTGGAAGCTCTCTTCCAGCCACTTCTTTCGCACACGCACAGAATAACCTCATCATCTCCCTTTGCCTACAGAGGGAAGCAAGGCTGAGCGGCGTCAGGCTGTCCCTCCAGAAATCATCTCCTGAGTGCGGCGGCAGTCTCTGTGACTGCCGCACCCCTGGGAGCCTCGCCGCTCTGCCCTGACCCAGCCTCCCTGCTCTGGGGTGCACTGCGGCCTCTCGAGGGGCTGAGCCGCCAAGCTCCCACTTCCGGGCTCCACAGCACCTGTGCCCCGTGCCAGCCAGCCCCTTGCGGAGGAAGGATGTGTGCTCCCAGGCTCCCTGCCTCCCTGCCCTGTCCTTGCAGGGTTCGGGGTGGGACAGGTGCAACCCCAGCGACCTCGTAGTCCCTTGTGGAGGGAGGATGACCAGGCCAGTTGGTCAGGGCGATGCTTGTAGAGGAGGACGCTCCGCCTTCCTGGCCAGCGGCTCCCGCTCAGCTGGGTCAGCAGAGCCCTGCGTCTGTTTGCTGTAGGTTTCCCTCCCCTCACACACAGCATTGTCGCCGTTCCCTCTCCTTCCTTCACTCCAGAGGTCGAGATGTCCCTGAACACTCCTGCGCTCCCGTCGCCCCTGCGGCCCCAGCCTCTGTTCCGTGACCAGGCCGTGCTGGGTGTGGGAGTCCCGGATGCTGGGTTTCTTCCCAGCCCCAGGCTGCCACAGTTGTCCGGGTACAGCTCTGCCACCCTTGTCTGTCCCCCTCCTGGAGTCTGGACCCGGGAGTCCGCCCAGCTTGCCGCCTGGCCTGCGGCTGGGCCTCCAGGACTTTCTGTCCCAGGAGCAGCTGTGTGTGTGACAGGTGCCGGCGGGGCGAAGCAGCTACTCACCATCTGCCGAGCGGGAATGACCTGCAGCTTCCCACAGGAGCGTCCCCGTCCCCCAGGTGGGCTGTGTCTGGGAAAGAGGGCAGCATCCTTGGCCTCACCTGGCTGGGCCCTGCTGTCCTGGGGAACGCGCGCATCCCTTCTGCTGCGTGCTGAACGTTGTCACTAGAAAAACAGGAGACTAAAAGTGAGAAGGTAAAGCACTCACTGCCCTGCCGCGCAGAAACACCCGCCGCGCGTCTGCACCCCACAGACACGCCGTGTGTGTGTGTGTGTGTGTGTGTGTGTGTGTGTGTGTGTGTGGCTCTGAGACAGACGCTTCCTCGGGTGACAGCGATCTTACTGGCTGTCCAGGAGGCAGGGCCGCTGCATCAGCTTGGAGGCTGCAGAGAAGCCCTGGTGCGAATGAACACGAGTCCCTCGCACATACTTTCTTGTTGGCCGCTAGCGTTGTTGAGTTTCAGCCATCACAAGAGCACTGAGGCAGCGGTGCGGGGAGTGTGGCTTGGGCACTCTCTGGACCTCCTCAGCACGAATCCTAAGATGTGTACGCGTTTCTAACAGTGACAGGAACCAGCGAAGTATCCCGCGGGAGCAGGGGACACGGCGCCCATGTCCCCCAGGTCTCCCCACCCTGGCAGTGACAGTCCTTTTATTTTATTTTTTAGAATTCATACTTTGCTTACTTTTATTTTTTTATCAGTCCACATTTGCAGTACATAATGCTTATGTTCCTTGTGTGGATTTGGTACCTGTACACAACGCATCTTAGCTCCTTTTTTCTTCTCTTCTCCCTCCCCCTTCCTCCATCTCTTGGTCCCCTTCCCATTTGAGAAAGCTCTATCTCCCTACTTCCTATTATCTATTTTATTGTCTATTTTACTTTGCTCTTTATTTATACTTGGGGTTTCTCATAGAAGAGAAACCATGTGATATTTAAGCTTTTGTGTCTGATTTATTTCACTTAACACTATGGTCTCAAGGTGCATCCATTTTCCTACAAATAACTCACCATTTATCCTTCTTTATGGCAGAGTAGTGCTCCATGGTGTGTACATACCACATTGTCTTTATTCATTCATGTTTTGATGGACATACGGACCGCTGACAGGATTTAAGTATTATCAACTGTGCTGCTATAAACATGGCTGTGCACGGAACACTGTAACATGATGTCTTTAACTCTTTGGAGAAGATAACTAGAAGGGAAATAGCTGGGTCAAATGGAATTTCTAGTTTTAGTTTTTTGAGGACTCTCCATACAGATTTCCATACTAGTTGTACCAGTTTACATTCCCACTAAAAATGCAGAAGGGTTCCATCCCCCACCCTGCAGCCTCTCCAGCATTTATTATTTGATTTTTCAATTGTGGCCATGCTTTCCAGAGTGAGTATTGTTGATTTTCCTGTTAGTGTTTACTCTTCCACTAACTGAAACAAGATACACTGTTACTTTTTTAATTTGCAGAGGTTTTTGCTTTGTTTTGTTTCCTTTTTTTAAAAAATCTTTTTGAGACAGGACTTGGCTACATTGCCCAAGCCTGCCTTACCCTCTGAATCCTTCCTGTTTCAGCCTCCAGAAGGCTGGGGCTACAGATGTGCACCACTGAGTGTGGCTTCGTTTGCACTTTTGTTAGTGATGATTGTCCTCTCAGTGACATTGAAGGTTGTCTCAGGCCTCTTGCTGGCTACTTGGCTTTGGGTTCAGTTCCTCTCAGCAGCTCCTGTGGGTGCAGACCCCGAGCCTGTGTGCCTGCGTTTCCATTTTGCTCTTCACAAGACAAGCACCGTCTCTGCACTATGGGAGATGCGCCCAGGGTAGGGCCGGAGGTGAGGCCGCCTGCGGCAAGGCCAGCCCTTCTTCTTCGGCACACAGAGAGGATCGCCGGCCTGTGGCTGGTGTGGCCTGTAGGTGCCACTGAGGCAGAGCTGGGCCAGTCCAGCCTTTCCAGCTGCTGGTCTCTTAGAGCTGAATCCACTGCCTCCTCTACTGTTTTGTCCCAGTGCCAACCTCCCTGGGTCGCTGCAGGGATTAAACAACAGTCATAGGCAAAGCGCTCCAGGCTCTGGCACAGTGAGCAGGGGCCAAGTCCTGTTGGCGAGGAGTGCGATCTTCACTCCACAGAGCCCAGTGGCTGTGACCGATTCATTACACAGTCACCCATCAATATTTCATAAGTTCTACTCAAAGTGTGTCCTAGTCATCGGTCCAAGTAGGCCACACTAGACAGCCGGGGCCCTGCAGCTCCGCAGTACTCAGTGTGACAGCCTCCTCCCTTGAGCCCCAGCCTGGAATCTGGAGGGCCCCTCGGGCAGGTGACAGAGGACCTGGGGACAGGTCACTGCTGTGCTCTAATAGAGGATGGCTGGCAGGGACGGTGCCCAAGAAAGGGGAAGCCTGGAAGGAGAGAGAGTCCAAGATTGTGCCCTGAGCAGGAAGCATCCTCTAGGTGCCAACTCACTTTGAAGCCAGGACCATAATGGCCAGAGCTTTAAGCAGCTGCCACACCGCCACATGGCTGTGCCCAGCGCCAGCCGCGATAGACGTGGCATCTTTCACTGGTGTCAGGTGGGGGGATCCACTCAACTTGCTGCCCTGACCCCTGAGCTCAGCACTTCCCCCAAGCTGGGCTGGGCGTCCCCATCCTTCTCCCCCGGACCGTGTGCTAAACCCAGGTGGCCACAGACTGCTGCTCCACCTCACTCCCGAATGGTCAGCCAGCTGTCTGGACGCTCCATGGCCCAGCTGGGATGGTGCACAAAATTAACCCCGGGACAGCCAGCACCCTGCAAGGCACGGCCCAGCCGGCTCACGGCGTGCACCCCACTCACTATGGCTGCTCAGGCCCGTCCTCCGGGCCTCTCCCCGCTGCACCCGCCCAGTGTCCTGGCCCTGCCCAGGGTGTGTCCCGGCTCCGTCCCACCCCAATCTCAGCGCCGGCCACCCCGACCTGGCCTGCGGCTCCCTGGGCGGGCGGGTAGGAAGCCCCTCTGACGGGCCTTGGGCAGCTCACGCTCTGCGAATGCTCCGTGGCAGTCATGGTCCACGTCCTGACAGTACTGGCTAACCTTGGGGTCTTGGGCTTCACGAACCCACAGGGTCACTCCGTCCTCTCCCTCCCCAGTGCTGCTCTCCTCTTCATGTGGCACTCAAGACAAGGACACGCTTCAGACCCCAGCCCTGTCTCCACACTCACCGGGCCCCCTAGAGGAAGGCCTGTTCCCGGAGCGCAGGAGGAGCGTGTCAGAGGGGAGCACGGCTGAGACCCGTGTGCAGGGTTACAGAGGAGACATGAGTCATGGGGAGGGGGGTCCACGTACAGCTCACCTTCATCCAACTCTCTGGGTGCGGAGTAGGGGTCCTGGGGCTCGGGGCAGGGACTCGGTCTCTGACGCTCAGACCAACAATGACCTAGTCATAGAATAAAGATTAAAATGTTCCATCAATTTTTAAAACGATGGGAGGCTGGGGTGTGGCTCAGCAGTAGGGTATGCAGTAGCGAAAGGAAGCGAAGGTGTGCAGCCCCAGCTCCATCCCCAGTGCTACAAAAACCAGAGAGGAGGCTGGTGATAGAATGAGGGAGGAGCAGGTCCTCTTCAGAAGTGCCCCCGCCTGGGCCAGCAACAGGGCAGGTGGGAAGCCTAGAGACAGGCTGCCTGCGGGTTGGGGGCTTAGAGGGGGTCCCCCAGCCAGAGGAAGCTGAGGATTCTGGCCAGACAGCTCTGGGCCAGGCACTCAGCTGGACCGTCCTCAGGCAGACGCCTCAAGGGTCAGCTGCTGCTGACAGGGAAGCAGTGACCCTCAGGCAGCCTCTCTCAGGCTGCGAGGTTCTGGCTGGTGGCCCCTGCCCGGCCCCAACATGACACAGGCCTGGCATGGAGGTCGCAGAGGACCATGGCTGCTCCGGGCCTGACTTGGGCCGGGAGGCGGGGTGGCTGCAGAGGTCACTCGGCCCAATCTGGAACCCCGTGCTCCAGATGAGAGTCGAGACCACGCACCTCTTTAGGTCAGAGATGGACACGGCACAGGGCGACCCACGCTCACGCTGCTGGAAACTCCACGACAGAGAACGCAGAAGCTGGAGCAAGACTTCCCTGCCTGCCAGCGAGGGAGAGGACTGTCCTCGCCCTTCGGCTGGAAAGCATGAAAACAGCCCAGTACCTGAAGCAGTGGTGTCCCCGGGGTGAAGGACAGCCCTCCCTGGGGGCCTGGGGCAGACGTGGTGGCCCCAGGAGCACCAACCCACTGCCGGAAGCTGCAGTGCCGGGAGGGGATGCTGCGCAAGATCAGGGCCAGTCCCATTCTCCTGGAACGTGGGACCTGGCTGCTGCGCTCAGCGACTTAGTCTTTTGTGAATCAAACAGAACGTTCCTGAAAGGAAGCCATGTAGCACCATGTTCACGTGGATGCCCACCGAGAGTCTCGGACCACGCTCTCCCCAGCAGCTTGGCCCTGGGTCCTGGGGTGTCCAAGCCCACAAGTGTCCCCAGGGAAGTCTGAGAACTCAGGCGACATCTTTTGCCCCCAGCACTGGGTGCTAAGTCCTGCCTGCCACTGTGTAGTGCAGTCTGGTCCCCTCTCTCCCGGTAGCGAAGGCCGTCCTGGCAAGAGGCAGTGGGCCAAGGGGAGCCCTGGACGCTGTGCCCAGCATGGGTCTGAGACAGACCTGCCAGAGAGGCACCGTCCGCGCCTGACTGGCTGGCACTGCAAGGACCATGAGCCCTGCTGCTGTGATGCTCAGGCAGCGATGGCATCCTCTCCGATCTGGCATCTGCCACTCTCAGCACTGCCCGTGAGGACACTTGTCCAGCTGCGGAAGGTGACTGCCCAGGTGCTTCCAGGCCCTGAAGACCCAGGGCGGGGGCATAGGCCAGAAATGGCGGCGCGTGAACCACAGCTCCCAGAGCAGGAGGCAGGCGAGGGTCTGAGCACAGGGACAGAACAGTGCTGCTGTGCTCAGGCCCAGGCCACGCGTGCCCAGAGACCACCGCACCTGGCTGTGAGGCCCCCGCCCTCCCTGAAGCCTACGCCACGGAGCCGGGGCTGCTGACGCTTTCTCTGAGCAGAAGGGTGGTCAGAGAGAGGCAGGGTATTTTCAGTCGGTTTCTGCGCATGGCTGGATGTCTGCGCCCAGCAGCAGCTCCAGGCAGGAGGCGCCTACATTGTGAACAGTCGTCTCGGTCGGAGCTCCCACAAACTGTGAGGTCTTTTAAGGAAATCCCTCCCAGTGTGGACCTGAGTCATCTGGCTTCGTCGCTGGGCTCCTTAAATAACCTGAATCCCAAATGAGCCGTGAAGAAAAAAATCATAAAAACCTTTCTTTATTATACAAAGGAAGACAAAACCCAAAGGCTGGCGTGGGGGGTAGAGGTGGCTCTACTCGTCAGCATTTATCTCTCCTCCTGCCCCTTCCAGCGGCTTCTATTCATGGAAGGCAGCATGGAACTGGAGCAGAGAGGGAGGAAGCTCAGGGCCGGAAGCCTGGCCACAGAGCACCCCTGCTCCAGGGGTCTGCGGCCCAGCAGAGAAGCCTGGGATGCGTTCACATGCATGCGGCAGCTACCCCTCCCATCCCCACCCGGGCTGGGCTGACTAATCTGCTCCTCACTGAGCAGGAATGCAGGCTTGCTGGACAGGATCAGACAGTGTCACACATGACAAGGAGGGACAGCAAACCAAAAAGTCACTCCAGTTCCCCTCCCTCAGGAATAGCGCCCGCTCCTGCCAGGCGTCAGCTACTCTGCCACCAGCCGAGCCACCTGTTCTTAGGCCAAGGGGTGGACAGAGGTGAGAGGTCAAGGGTTTTCCTTGAATTTAACTGAAGAGAAAGAAGCACAGTGAGACCTGTAGACTGACAACCTTCACGTGCAGGCAAGAGAAGCTCTTGGCGCCATCCCTCAAAGACAGCCAGGGGCCCCTGGCAGAGATCCGGCAGGCACCAGGCCTGCCACGGCCCCTCCTAGATGGCTACATCCTCACTGCACACGAGCAGACGAGCAGACCCAGGACAGAGCAGAAACCTGGAGGCAGGCCCAAAAACAGCAGGGAATCTGCGTGCGGCAGGGCAGCATCATACGTCCCCAGGCAGACTGGACCCGGATAGCTGGGGGCACACTGGGCACCCTTGGCAAGAGCCATCCCACCCGCCAAGAGTCAGCCTTGAGGGTCAGAGACCAAACTCGAGCCATGAAGTCATACATGTGTCAGGGTATGGGTGGACGGCTCTGACCTGGCTAAGGGAAAGGTCTCTGACTCTGCCTCAAAGAAAAGAAAAGATGGATGAGTCTGTGTGTAGACGTTTCAGAACAGCTGAGAAGAACCCAGGCAAAGTTGAACACAACTGTACAACTGGAAGAAAATCCGGGTGACGTCGGCCACAAGTGAGGGAGTAGCATCCCTCTCACATTTAGGATGAAGAGCCAGAAATCAGATAGAAAAACAGGGCTGGGACGTAAGGAAACTGACAGAAAGGACATTAACATGAACCTCTACCATACGGAAACGTTCACTCGCACTAACATCCAGAGAGTATGGGTGGCAGCAGCCCTGAGGTACCTTCGCTCCTCTGGCCGAGGGTTGGTGAGGCTGTGGGCAGCAGGCCCTCCTATATCCCTAGGGCCAAGGTCGTGCCAAGATCATGCCCTGCACTTGCTTCTGTGCTTTCCCAGACCCTCCAAACCTACTGTCTCCCTCACCATGGCTTCATCATGTGGGCACGGAGAGACCCAGTCAGGGCAGCAAGGCAAGAAAAAGAAATTACAGGCCCACAAATTGGAGAGCAAGAACCAAATCCATTTCTATTCATAGGCAATGTGATTGCAGATGTGAATGTAGAAAATCCTACATAATCCAGAAGAATGTGCTAGAACTGGTAAAGGAATGGATCAAGGCCAAAGAGTCCAAAAGCAATTCACAAAATCAACCGCTTTTCTACATGCTAGCAAGAAGGACTTGGAGGCCCAACCCTAACCATACTGTTTACAGTAGCAGCTGAAAGCACAAGGTATTTATGGTGCTTAATCCACTTAGCAAAAAACATGCGCAGGATTTCTGTACTTGGAAATACACAACACAGCTGAGGAAAATGAACGCCAACCTACGGAAGTGGAGAGTGTGAGGGTACAAACGCTCATTCCCACCCTGCTCTTGCCTCAGTACAATACACTGAAGCCACACCACCAGTGTGATGGTGACGGCTGTAGGACGGAGGCCTGCGGGGAAGTGATCCCTTCCTGAAATGACCACTGGTCAATGTCATTCTAACCAAATCCAAAGAATCCAGCAGGATGCTTTGTAGAAATCGTCACACTGGCTGTGGAAGCTTCATAGATACGGGAAGGACTGGGAACCACCCTGACATGGCCTGTACTGGTCCCACCAGCTCTCTCCACCCCGGGCTGTAGGACTCAGGCAGTATAGACACAGATCAGTGGGCTATGACACGAGGGGTCAGAGGGCCATCCCCTTTGTTGAACGCTGAATGTGAAAGGCACTTTCTGGGGCGATAGCTGCTCTGGCTGATGGCTGGAGCTCTGAGCACCATCAGTATCTCTCAGGAAACACCCATGTGCACACCTACATCCTGAACAGACTGTTGGTCCTCGGGACAAATGCACGAGGGTTTAAGGATGGAAAAGAGGAGGAGCAGGGGCACATGGACAGAAAAGCAGGACAGAGAGGGGCTGGCTTTGCAGGTCCATCTACTGTGCGGATGGAGCCACTGCCGCTTTAGCAGGTTTCTGTTACTTTCTAGAGACAGTTTTCTTCATTAAGCTCCAGCCCTGCTGCCAGTTCAGGACAGGCTGCATGGAGGCTGGGAGCTGTGGGAGAGACCGGCTGGGCCAGGCACACTTGAGCCCCATCCCCTTCCGTCATGGGTGCACTGCATCCACCTGCACATCCTCCATGTGCGGGGGGTGTTCCCCTCCCCCTACCTCCCCTTTCCCAGCCATGCAGGCCATGGGGGCCTCCCTGCAGCCTGGGTTATGGAGCAATGGGCATATCTGATGCCCTTATTCAACCCAGCCACCGGGACCTGTGGTAGATGCTGAAGTGAGACAGCGGGATTGAGAAAGCCGTCTGTGTGCGGTGCACAGCCAGCTGCTGTTGGGTGATGGGAAGGGGCTTGCGAGCGCCCAGTGCACAGGCTGAGCGTGGCAGAGACTCCCAGACAGCCAAGGGAAAAATGCGTCTTTCCATTTCGGGAAACAGTTAAAGCTTTCATATTCCACCAAAAATAGAAGTGGAATGCTAGAAAGCAAAAATAGGTGGGCTTATGTATGTATGCGATTCAAAGGAATCGACAGACGATACATGCTCTCATCTCTCTGGAATGTGCGCGGAACAGCAAGCCAGAGCCCAGCCTGGCGCTGCTCCTGGGCCCGCAGAGGCGGCCACACCGCCCCTCCTCCCCAGGTCGCCGGGGACTGGCGGCTATACAGGACACTTCATATTGCCCCTCCCGCAGCCCCCAAACTGCATTGAATGCTGAGTGCTGCACCCCAGCTTGGGCAGGGAAGAGTTTTTGGGCCCTGATTTAGCCAGAAACAGTGGCTTACACTTGGAGGTAGAGTTTACAACATATTTATTATATGTAGCTTTTATTACATGATTTGTTTAAAACACATCTTACATGCATTGTTGATACATGATTTTATAGGCACCTTCTCTGGTAAGAAAATGGGAGCCCTAGGAAGGGCACCCATGTCCACTACGTGACCTGTGCTGGCGTCACCCAGAGCCAATTTCTCACACTCTGCAGCTGGTGGGGCCACAGCGTCCTCAGGACGCAGGAAGCAGGCAGGGCTCAGCAGAGCAGACCCCCAGACCTCTCTCTGGTACTCCTTGTCCTTCCTCCACACTTCTGGGAAGCCGGCTCCAGATGGCAGACAGTGGGGTTACTGGAAGGAGCCTGAGTTTTCTGTGGGGCTTGGTCCAAGCTGGGCTGATTGCTGAAATGCACGGTTGGTTTAACACTTGAGCTTCAATCAACTTAATTCACCATATTAATATAAAAAGCAGAAAAATCGTACTATCATCTCAACAAGGGAGAAGAAAAAATTTATAAAATCCAACACACATTCATGAAAAGATACTCTTAGTGAAGCAGGAGAGAAAGCAACATCTTTAATTGCAGAGGGGCAGTACACAAAAATACTCCTGCAGGGCCAGGGATTTAGCTTAGTGGTTAGAGTGCTTGCCTTGCAAGCACAAGGCCTGAGTTCAATCCCCGGTACCAAAAAAAAAACAACAACAACAAAAAAAAAACCAACAACAAAACTACTCCTGCAGCAAATATCACGGTTCGTGGTGAACTATCGCGAGCTTTCCCTCTGAGATCAGGAATAAGATGAGGATGTCTGTTATTAACCCTGCTCTCAGCCCTAGCCAGCAAAGCAGGCCAAGAAAAAAACAGTAAGAGACAAAATGCCTGGAAAGGAAGAAACAAGAGTCATTACTCACAGACATTATTCACAGACTACTTTTTTTTTTTTTTTTTTTTTTTGGTGCTGGGAATCGAACTCAGGGCCTTGTGCTTGCAAGGCAAGCACTCTAACCACTAAGCTAAATCCCCGGCCCCCTCACAGACTACTCTTAAAAGTTATTAAGTGAATCCGGGAAGATTGCTGAATACAAGATCAATGTACAAAAATCAATTGTATTCTACACAAACTGGAAGCAGTGGTTACAAAATAAAAATATAGAACATTTTAAATGATCCACCGAGGCACCAAAGAACTAGGAATAAATCTAATGAAGTATGTGCCCAGTATCTACACAGAAGACCACGTCATGAGAGCTGCTGAAGGGCCCTTGAACGCAAGCCAAGTGCAGTGCTCAATGTTGTGAGCATGTTCACTGTCACCTCGCTGATATGCAGATTCTAGCAGGGTTTGGAGGGAAATTCAAAGAGGTGTATAGAAATGCACAGTACCACCACAGCCAAGAAGAATTGGGAGAACTAAACCAGAAGACGACTCTGTAGAGTCAGAACATAAGATGCCACGCAGCTTTAGTGATTAAAACGGCAAGAATCAGTGCCCGGAAAGGCCAGCAGCCTCCACGGAGAGTCTGCTGGGAACACGGGGGTGCCGACGGTGCTGAAGACCCCCCGGCCCAGCGGCAGGGGCGGGTCACTGGAGCACGCTGCTGCACCAAGCGCTTGCCAGACTACACGGCAAACGGACTCTAGTGCAGATGACAGAAACAAACCTAGAAGACAACAGGAACACATCTTATGATCATTCGGTAGCTTAGATTTTCCAGACAGGCACACAAAACACTAACTACAAGGCAAAAATGACTAGCAAGATCACACTAAAACTAAGAATTTGTGTTTATCAAAAGACCGTTGGGATTATGGAAAGGTAAGCCACAGAGCAAAAGGTGTTTATAACACACGTCCCTGACAAGAGTTTGAGTATTTGGATATATGAAGGACTATTTGAAGGAGGAAGAAGAGGAGGAGGAAAAGTGGGGTGGGGGGAAGAGGAGGAGGAAGAGAAGGAGGAGGAAAAGGAAGAAAAGGAGGAAGAGGAAGAGGAGGAAGTGGAGGAGGAAGAGGAGGAGGAAGAGGAGGAAGTGGAGGAGGAAGAGGAGGAGGAGAGGAGGAGGAGGAGGAGAACCTTCCTCTTCTTTAAATCTTTAAATAGATTTAAAAACATTAAAGTCATATTCTTTTTTTTTTTTAATTTTTTATTTTTACCAAGAACATGTATTGGTACATTGTATACACAATGATCATAATCAACATGGTTATTTTGTACCTGTACATGATACATCTTGGTTTTTCCCCAAGTTGGACACAACGTTCTTGCTGTTACTTTACATATTGCTAGCTTGTGGTTTGCTGAAGTGCTCTGTTCAGGCTCTATATAATTTATTTAGAACTCTGTGAGTGAGGCTGGTCTGCATGCATTGGGCCTTAGTGTCATTCTACTTAGCATCTGAAGTGTATGAGGCTGGGGGTGCAGCTCTGTGGTAGAGCCCCTGCCTAGCATACATGGCACCCCAGATTCAACTCCCAGTACCACAAAATTAAAGTAAAATAAGCCAGGGATGGTGGTGAACTGAACACCTATAATCCCAGCTCCTTGGAAGGCTAATGAAGGAGGACCACAAGTTGGAGGCCAGCCTAAGCCGCTTGGTGAGATCCTGTCTCAAGATGACTGTGAGTGTGGCTGAGTGGTGGAATGCCTGCCTAGCATGCATGAGGCCCTGGGTTCCGTCCAGTCCTGCAAGATAAAAAATTAAAAATTGATAAAATTAACTATATGAGCTGGGAGGTGCTTCCTCTGTCAGTCAGTAATGTCCCCAACACCACCGACTGATCCAAGGTCACTGTGAGCCCTGTGTGCCAAAGCCAGTGGACTGCCTGTCCTTCCTCGTCTTCACTTACTGACCACTCTTTTCTTCTGGAGTCGCTCTTCTGCTTGTCTGGGTTCTGTTTCCTGACCTCACTCACTCCTCTTTCTCGCGCAACCCTAAAGCTGTTCTAAGGTAGTTCTTTGGACCTTGGACCCAGCTTCCCTTTCTCTGCCCACTGTTGCTTCTTCAGGTGGCTGTGCCCTCTTCTACTTTACAGGTCTCAGGTGCACACCCCAGCATGGCTCTCTTCTCTGGAACCAAGCTTTCATGTGCAGCTACCTTCTGACAGCCACCCAGGGACCCCACAGGCTTTGTACTCAGCCCAGTCTCACCACCTGGCACCGCCTCTTCCACGTGTGAGCAGAGTCCTGCAACAACTCTGCCCTTCCCTCCCCAGCCCTGCATAGCAGTCTCATGGAGTCCACTTCCAAGGGCAGCTGAGCCCTCCACACCTCTGTTACCACCCAACCAAACTCTGCTCCTGACTGTGGCCCCTACAGGAGTGGTGATGGTGTGTTCTTCCCTGGACGGCCTGTGCTTGCTGATGACAGTGGATCTGACTGCCATCTTGAGGTGGATCCTACTCGGCCCAAACTGGGCACAGGCACACTTCTGTAAAGGGCCAGATGCTGGACACTGAGGGCTTTGTGGGCCACAGAAGCCGACCTCATAGCCCTTCTATCCCCAGCCCAGTGCTTCACAAATGTAAAGCTGACTCCTTGCTGTGAGCCGCACAGAAGGGATGCAGGGCTATGTGCTACCCGTGTTCTGCCACTCCGCACCTCCCATCTCCTGGTGAGCCCTTTGGGGTGGAATCTGTCTTTCCTAAACTCCTGAGACAGAAGTGCTTTTCCCTCGCCTTGGGCCCTCTCACTGCTGGAAGGGGCAGCTCACACTGAAGCCCAGAGTGCTGGGCTCCACACCCCTCCTGCTCTTCACAGCTCCCACGTCATCACCACAAGGGACACTTCCCTTTTGTAGATGACAGGTTAGGAGCCCACACAACCATCCCCCCTACAGCTACTGTGGAGCACAGCCCAGCTGGCAACACCCAGCCCCAAAGCCTCTTAGCCGTGCCACCACACGGCACCCTGGCACCATCCCCTTGTGCTGGACAACTGTGCCCAGGACAGACCCAGAGGTCCTGAGGCCAACTTCCTGCTTCTGGTGTCTGCCCCCTTGTCCTCACTCTAGGGGGCTCCTGGGCGGGGCAGGGAGGGAGGCCCCCCCACCCCTGGCCACCTCCAGGCTGAGGACTCGGCACTCAGGCCTGGCTGCCTCCAGGCCAGCTCCTGTCCCCGCTGCGGAGGCGTGTGTATCACACAACATGCAGGGCCATGCCTGATCCATGTGGCAGCACAGACTCACTGTGGGAGCCGGAGGGTGTGCCACCCTCTGCAAGCTGGGCTGACGCACAAAGCGCCTGCTCCTGTGACAAGCTTTTGGTCGGGTGGTTTAGTGCCACCTGTCTCTGCCACACCAGTGTCATGCTTTTGAAAATATAGGACAAAAAATATCACACCCCAAACGAACACATCATAATACACTGCTTGGCTCTTACTAGCAGGCTTTTCTTTTTCCTTTCTATCTGTGGTCCTGGGGACTGGACCAGGTCTTCACACTGAGCTGCACATCAGCCCTTTATTTATTTATTTAGAGACAAGTTCTCGCTAAGTTACTAAGTCGCCCAGGCGGGGCTTGCACTTGTGATCCTCCCGCCTCAGCTTCCCAGAGTGCCAGGCTTACAGGTGTGTGCCATACCTGGCTTCTTTCTGGCTTTTTAAGAAATAAATCAATCATCTACTTTATGATTTAAAGTAACTTTGCCTGTCTTTTCTCAAATAGATTGAGCAGAACTAAACAACACAATAAACATTTTTTAAGACACAATTTTCAAAAGAAGAGCACAGCTGTCCTTGGTGCTTAACGACTCATGGCCACACACGCTGCCGGGAGCACTGGCTGGTCACCCCGAGCACCCCAACCGTGACCCGGCAGCACGGGTGTGACAGGCTGGGGCACACGCTGCCACTCGAGACAGAAGCAGGCCACACGGGTTCCGTGGGTCCTCACCGCGACAGCCACTGCGAGCAGGTTGTGATGTGCCCCTCCTGGTGCCACACTCTGTCAGCTCCATGTCCAGAGGCAGAGGATGCTCCGGTGGCTTTTACGCCCATGAGCCCCAAACGTTTCCCGACAGAACGCTGAATGGTTTCCAAGGCTGTGTTGCCCAGGCCTTCTCGGCCCCCGTCGCCACAAGGCTGGGCCCACCCCGCTCAGCGCACCCGAGTAGCATGAGGAAGGGCACCCCGGGTCTCCAGGTGCCACCTGCACCACCTATTCCTGGTGCCAGTGTGACCCTGCTTGTGGGGCGAGGTTCTGTGGTTGTGCCACCTCAGTCAGCTGAGGTAAAAGTGGCCTGGCTGGGTGTCCGGTGCCGTGCACTGTTCTCAGAAGCCACATGCTTATGTGACACCCAGCTCTGCATCCCTGGGCAGGTGACGGAACCAGTCTGGCTCTTGTGGCAGGATGTGGCACCACACACACTTTCCAGGACACAATGTGGCACTTATCCCGCAATCCGCTCAAGCCACGTGCAGATGTGGGACAGGCATCTGGAGGTGGCGCTCAGGCCTGGAGGCTGCTCTTTGCCCTGAAGGCCAACAGGTAGATGGTTGTGCCCACCACGGTGGCCAGCAGCTCAGGCTCCCAGGTGTTTGACCTGGACCGTGAACTGGGGCGATCGATGGCCAGTGCTAGGACCCCTGCTGGAAGAAGCTGACCTTGAGGTACCTGAGCCACATGCTGGTGTGCCACACTCCAGGACACCTGGCAGCGCCCTGTGTCTTGGCCGTGAGTGAATGGAAACCTCCTTCCCTTGACCTGGGCATACAGAGGGGTGCTGGGCGGGCCACTGTCCCCGTCAGGGAGGGCACTGTGATGAAGATGGTCTCTGTGGAGCAGGCAGTGTGTGATGTATGTAACGGGAGGGACGTTCGAGGGCTCATGGCTTGGGCCCTGGAGGCAGCCACAGAGGCTGGTCCTCAGGAGCCCTGCAAAGGTCTCCGCCGTGGCCACCATCTTCTTCCTACACTGCTGCCAAGGGGACAGGAGGCTGCGATGGGGATAGCAGCAATTTCCGCTCCTGGTGACATATTATAGCCACGAGGGGCTCTGAGGAAGATGACCATAGTGATGGCCTCCAGGGTGTGCACTTTCCAGGGCCACCTATGGCCCCTCGCACCCACACGTGCCTGGCTAGAGGCCAGAGAGGCTGCACTGGGTCTGCACTCCCGTGGACAGGGCATGGCTACCGCGAGACACAGCCTTGTCAGGCTGCTGACGGTAGGTGGCCGGTGCCCTGAGCCTCCCAGGTCCCTGCCCCCAGCCTGTGTGAGCAAGGGTGGCTGACACCAGTGGAGCAGAGATGAACCAACAAGCTGGACCCACACAGGCCTTGGGTGGCTATCAGAGTCAGGCACTCTGTGCTGTGCCTGAATCTGCTCATTAAGGATGAAGCCCTAGAAGGCTCCTGAAATCCCAATGTCACTCGCTGGTGTTTAGCAGGCAGGGTAAAGGGTGTGCTCAGCAGCTGGCTGCCCAAGGGGCAGCTTCTGTCTGCTGGTGACTGATGCGGACTTGGGGCCGCCCACTGCCATGGCACTCTGGGGCAAGACAGTCTACCAGCACTGGGGGTGCCAACCAGGTCCAAGCCCTCCACATCCAACATGTTCCCTATATTCTGCCTCCATCGCTCATCTTATGACCAAGGACACTGGCGGAGCGAGGGTGACAGGATGGTCCACTGTCCATGGCTATGGGGTTGTGGGGCCTGAACCTGACCTGGGGTTTAGGCCCACACAAGTTCGGCTCCCGACTGTCTGCAGCCTCTGGGTCACCGCCACCAGACACACTGTCCGGCGCAGTGCCCCAGTGAGCTTTTGATGTTTTCTGCTCCCCCCCACCCCCGACAGTTCCCTGTCTGTGAAATGGGGCTAAAACTAAGTTAGAGCAAAGGCCCAGGCCAGCAGCTGGGACGCGGTCAGAGCCCTGATGCTGGTCCACAGCCGCACGCAGGTCCCTGCGCAGAACAAAGCAGCCCGCGCTGGGTGCAGGGCTTTGAAGGCACTGAGTCTCTGGCCACGGTCATCCTCAGCCGTGAACGCGATTCTAGGCAGACTAGGGAAGGCAGTAAATAGCGCTCGACACAGGTTTATTGCATGGACTGCAAAAAAAACTTTAAAGATGCCTTAACTGTCAGACTGGAAAAGTAAAAACCAAACCACCTGCCCACCGCCTGAATTTAGGCTCCCAATTTCAAGACTTCTACCCAGAACCTGGAGGAGCCCTCCGGAGTGTCCGGAACGGCAGCCCGCTGTCCGCCCAGTTTAGGGCTCAGATGTCAGACCAACTCCCAGGACAGCCCCGAAGCCGGGATTCGGGAGCCTCCCGCTCCAGGACTAGACTCAGTCTCGCCTGGGAGC
The DNA here is from genome assembly GCA_004026905.1 of Hystrix cristata. Taxonomy (NCBI): domain Eukaryota; kingdom Metazoa; phylum Chordata; class Mammalia; order Rodentia; family Hystricidae; genus Hystrix; species Hystrix cristata. The sequence goes on along the minus strand of PVJO010002268.1, from coordinate 69,803 downwards.
GTCCAGCACGCGCAGGGGCAGGGCGGGCCCAGAGGCCCCCGGCCAGGGCCCCGCTCGGCCGCCCCAGCGCGCGGAGCGCGGGGTGCGGGAGGCCACCGGGCTCCGGTCGCAGCGGGCGGGGGGCCGGGCTGGGTCGGGGTGCGCACTGCGCGGGCGGGCCCCGAACCCGCTCCCGGAAAGCAGCGGCCGGGGCTGCGTCCCCACACGCGGGCAGACGCGAGGCCCACCTCACCCTCCGCGGGCCCGGGTCGCCCTCGAGGCCGGCACCGCAGCCCCGCCGCGTCCGTTGGCGCCGAAGGTTGCCCGGGCGACTCCGGTCGCGGGCCGGCGCGCGCACGTCGGCGTCTGGCTGGCTCCGCCCCCTGCGCGCGCGCCCCCGCGGCGGCGGCGGCGGCCGGGGCGGGGCGGCGGCGGCGGCGGCGGCGGCGGCGGCGGGCGGGGCGGGGCGAGGCGGGGCGAGGCGGGGCGGGACGGGGCAGTGAGGGGCGGCGAGGGGCGGAGTCGCGGCGGGGCAGAGGGCGAACGCGGGGCGCGGGCCGGGCCGGGGCAGCCGAGCCGCGGCGCAGCGGGTAGACGGGGACGAGGACGCGGCGGGCCGAGGTGAGGCGGCGGCAGGGGCGGCAGGGGCGGCGGGCGGCGGGCGGCGGGCGGCGGGCGGGTGACGAGGCCGCGGGGCTGCCCGCGTAGACCCGGCCCCGAGAACGGCGGCGCCGGGTTCGTCCGCATCCGCGTGGGAGCGCAGCGCCGGGGAGAGGAGGCTGCGCCCCGGGAAGGGGACCCTGCGCCCCTTGGGGAGAGGAGGCTGCGCCCTCCCGGAGGAGAGGCTGCACCCGGGGGACTGCGCCGCGGGGAAGAGAGGCTGCGCCCGGGAAGGGGACCCTGCACCCTCCCGGAGGAGAGGCTGTGCCTCCGGGCGAGGCTGCGGCCCCAGGCGGAGACACTGTGACCCGGGGATGGCGGTGCGCCCCGGGAGGGAGCCACTATGTCCCCAGGACAGGCTGCGCCCCGGGGAGGGTACGTTGCGCTCTGGGAAAGGAACGTTGTGCCCCTGGGAGGGACCGAGTATCTCAGGGACGGGTGTGCCTGCACGCCCCGCGTCCCTCCCGGACGCATTGTCCGCGCTGGACGCCGTGTCGCTGCGGCCCGGGCGTGGAGGTCCCCGCGGTGCCATCAGGGCGGCCGGCTGGGGTGGTGTGACGTGCTCACGCGGGCTGCAGGCGGATGACTGCGTGGTGGCGGTGCGCGAGGGACGCGTCAGATGGGCCGGGGACGCGGTTGTGCGGGGCCCTTGCCTGGCAGGGTACCCAACATGCTTTCTGATGGGGTTTGGTGTGGGAGGCCTCACCTGCGTCTGGTTGGTGGTGGTCTTTACCGGCGGGTCTTGATGGTCCCTTTCCATGAAGGCCACCTCTGCGTGCCATTCTGAAAGTGTGATGAGAAGTGGTCCTGAAACCAAACTTGTTTCTGTACTATTAGGGCTATAACAAGACGCTGAAACAGTAGTTTTATGAGAATCGAAATGTGCATGTAACCCTCTCTGATCCCTCGGGGCTTCGCCGTGGTTGTGTCCCTGTGCAAAGTGCGACCTGAACTTCAACTCCACGTGCCTGGCTGTGTAGGGAGCAGTTCCGAGCTTGATCCCGGTTTTTCTTGGAGCTGGGGTGGCTTTACCTGTCCTGCTTGCAGTGGTTTCCCAGAGGAACAGGAAGAAGAGGCAGAAGGTGGAGTGGTATAACCCCTCCAGGCTGCTGGGAGAACGAATGTTCCTGGGTGCAGGATTCCTAGAGGGCAGGCAGGATCCATGCATGGACACCCACCGTGGGGCTTGATAAATATTGGATGAGACACGCCGGCTGGGCCCTGCGGTCGAGGAGGGGGGATGAAGGCAAGGCTCTCAAAGGAATTCATTGTCCAGGAGCAGTGTCTGTTGGGTGTCAGGGTTCCTGAGACTGACTGGGCACATTCGGCCCTGACGCTGTTGAGTTTGAGGCTCTGGCTGGAAGGAAAAGGAGGCCTTTCTGCTGGGGCAGTGGTGGGAAGAGAATGGAGCGTCCCTGCGAAATTGATGACACACGTGTCTCCTGCTGTCTGCAAGGGAGGCCCAGGCAGGAAGATTAGCTGCCAAGCAGTAGCATTGTCTACACAGCACAGCCTGGCTTAACAAGAGTTCACTTCTCATGCATTTCCATGTCTTGAAGCACTTGGACTGCACTGAGATTTTTGGAAGAGGAAGATGTTTTAAACTTACTTTTACCCCATGAATGGACTGGGGCTGGCTTGATTCATTTGAGGAGTACTTGTCTTCCACTTGTCATGTGCCAGGCCTTTCCTGGAGATGCAGTGCTGAATGTGGTAGGCAGGGTTCAAAATGCCCCTGGAAATTTGTTTTGTCACTTTCTAGCATTCAGCTTTTAAAAGAAAGTCGTAATTTTATTTATAAAATATAAAATTTTTGCTTATAGCCGTAAAAGGATGAGCAGGCACATAGTATGTTCAAAAAGGACATAGATGTGGACAACCTCCTTCCCGCTGGATTCAACTGAGCCCAGGGCCTGGCCCTCCAGCCACTGCCGCAGAGCCATCGTGCATGTGTCCACAGTTGGAAAAGCACTTTGACATGGCTTTCCACATCTCCCTTAACAGTGCTACTATACATCATGTTCTCAAACAGAGGTGTGAACGAGACCTTGTAATTTTTTATTATCAAAATCCCTTAACTGTAAATCTTAGTTAAAAACTGGATTTTATTCCCTTGAACACTGTGATTAGCTGTCAGTACACAAGACCAAAGCATATTATTTAAATGGATAGCAGGTAGTTAGAAAGCACTCACTGGGGGTTAATCAGTGAAGTTATACATTTAACTGGCCTGTAAAAAACTAAAAGAAAGTTACCAAGGTTAGTGTGAAACCAAAAAGCTTAGAGAGATCCAGTTTTCTTGGAAAACTTGATGGGTTTCTGTGCCAGCTTTCTAGGTGTGAATGTCCATGTTCATAGTTTGGTGTAGGGCTTTCAGAAAGCCCTTTATTTAAGAAGTTCATAATATATGAAGTAGGAAAAGCAAATTGTGAGGATTTCCCTTGATGGTGCACATTGGCGTCATGAACATTTCTTTCTTATTTGTGAGTGACTTATCTGTCCAGAATTGTGGAATTTTTAAGCTTGTTCCTTATTTATTGGTATTCTTGAATAAATATCCATAATTTATTTTATACTATTTCATAACAAAATATTTCACCTATTCAGTAATTCATCTCAGTAAGATTTTAATTACTTTTCAGCGACTTAAATGTTATATGAGAATGATTACAGAACTTTAAATTGTGAAGTTGCAGGTTTCTTAGGGGTATGGCAGGGAGGATGCAGGAGCCAGCCTGGGTCTGCACGCTGCCTCCAGGTGCAGCTTTGCCCCATAGCTGACCACTGCTGGACCGGGGCCATTGCTGTCCCCTTATGACCACTTGTGTTTTCTTTGCTATTTGATTAGTGCTGCTCGCTGCTCCTCCTCATCCCTGTGCTTGTAAGACATTCTGGGAGAATGCTAACGACTTTGTTTCAGGGTAATGAAGTTAGATGAAGGTGAGCAGAAAGGGAAATGCTTGGAGCCAAGCCAGAGCTGCCTCCATGTGAGCTGCAAGAGCAACGGGACACACACTGCCTGCCCTGGGTCATTGGGGTCCAAGCCTCGTTTGCTTCTGCCCTCCTCTGCTTCCTGTACGCCTGCTGCTCTAGGTGCTGAGCTGTGTGTTGAGCCCAGTGGGAGGGGGCAGTTTCTGCCCGCGGGGCTCACCCCAAGGCAGCTGAGGCCTGGAGGCTGGTGAAGTGGGAGGAACCCAGCAGCTGGTGAGGGGCACCGTGGGAGCCTTCCTGGTGGGGGAGGCACTGGAGACCGGTGCCCAGGGCTGTCTTCCCCCTCCCCTCTGGGGAAGCCCCTGTGGCCAAAGAGGCTGGGAGGTGGGGAGGGCTGCATCTCCTAGAGGATTTGGGTTTAATCCCAGGGCAGTGGGCAGTCCTGGGAAGCTGCCTGGCTGCCCCCTGCCAGCCTCCCTTCCTTTTAGAGAGTTTGATCATGAGAAGGGTGTGATCGGTGAGATTTGAGGAAACATCACTTGGCTGGGAGGTTTTTAGGAGCATGTGAGGTTGCCCAGCTGTTCTAAATGCTTCGTGTGCATTCACTCATTTACTTCTCACAACAATCCAGAAGGTGGACATTGCTGCTGTTACTGTCAAGTTTCGGACGGGAGGCCTAGCACAGAGAGAGGGAGCCACCGGTCACACGGCGAGGGGTGCAGGGGCGTTGTGCACTTCCCTCCTCCCTGCAGAGCTCTTCCCGCCTCTGCTCTGTGGCAGGAGGTCAGCAGGAGCCCCCTAGAACCAGAGGACCATGCCAGGTGACCACGCAGAGCCCCTGCAGGTGGATGTGTGAGGTCAGATTCCTTTCCATGTTCCAGCACATGCATGGTGCCAGCATTTGTAAGCTGCACAGGTATTTTTTGTCTACTAACAAAAGGAAAATGTTGCCAGTGAGAGGGTGACACCATGCTTTGGCGTCACTTACGGTACTGTTGGTTTGTCCTCGTGAAAGGAGCATAGACGTTGAACACAGACTTTTACCATTACATCATCACTTCTGCATTTTCATAAGACAGGAAAATTGAAATGAGATGGAATAACTGTAATCTTCTTTCACCTTTGGAATCTGATTCTTCCAAGTCAGCTTTTGCCCAGGGTAGATGCTGCACTGGTGCTGGTGCTGGTGCTGAGATGGGGAGGTTGTAAGGAAAGGGGCCGGGGGTGCAGAATGGGACTTGGGGTCTGGTCAGTGGAGCCTGAGACTGACCAGATGGTAGCCTCAGCTGTTCCCCAACATGGCCGGCAGTGAGCCTGTGGTCCCCTACTTACTCGGGGTGCAGTCTGGGGCCAGCTGTGTGATATCCCTGTGCTGGTGTCTTCCGTCCATAGGTCTGGGGAGAGAAATAACAACTTGTGTCTCGTGGCATTGTGGAGTCAATAAACTGAGCTAAGGCAGGATGCCTAAAATAGTACCTGACTACTAGTATTTAGGAAGGTTTGCTGTGCTTATTACTTTTATGATTAGTCATCTGAGTGGAGAGGTTTGGATATACACGTAGATTCAAGGTCAGGTTCAAGAAGACGCTGGGCCGGATGTATGACTCTGAGTCTTGTGTCTGGCTGGAGTCTGAGGCCGCAGGCTGGGCAGAGGACAGAAGGTGAGGATGCGCGGGGACTTTGGCAAGGGGTCCACTGTTGACAGGGTCTGCTGGAGAAGTAGGAGAATGGGAGGGCCTCCCCTGGGGGTGAGGAGAGGCAAGGCAGAGTGCAGATGACTGCAAGGGAGCATTGTGCCCAGGGGAGCCGCCTGAGGGAGGGCTGGGCTGGGCTGAGTGCCGGGAGTTCCCGAGCAGATAGGGTTGATTCTGGGGAAGGGAGGGGAGAGATTGCCTGAGTGGAGGTCTTCAGCCCCAGAGGCCTTAGTGCTGGAACCCTCGCTTCACTTAAAACATTTTTGAAGACATGCTGTCCTTTTAAAGGAGGACAGAAAACAAAATGTGGCTTTGTGCTCAGCCCAGAAGGTTGGGAAGTGTGCCTTAAGACACTGTCTCACCAGCTGAACATGCCTTGGGAAGCTTCTTTTTAATTTCTCTCATTTCCGAAGGTGTCCAGAGCATTAGGAGATGTTGGCACCCTCATCCACCTGGCCCAGCTCTGCTGAGAGGGCCAGAGACCAGGCGTTGCGCCGACCCAGAGGGAGATGCCGGGTTTATTGTAGGATGTCCTCACCCCTGCCCAAGGAGGCAGGTGTGGTGGCCTTGGCCTGCAAACCTTTCTATTGATGCTCTGCACACCTTTCAGACAGTGGCATCCCTTACTCATGTGAATCTGGGTTTGGGTGGTTTGTGACTGTTCAGTGTTTTGGGTCTGGAGTTTGACGTGCCCAGCGCTTGGGAGCATTGACCCCCGCTCAGGCAAGGCTCTGCCGGGAGGGACAGGGGCAGGGACAGGGGTGGGGCTGCCTCTTGAGGTATGCATTCCCTGAGGGAGACTGAGCAAATCACACAGCCAGATCCTGCACCCGGAAAGCGCTGTCTCTGCCGAATGGCTGAGGGGACATGGCAGAGGGTGACCCTGTGCAGGGTGCGGTGTCAGAAGCCAGTGTACACTCCGGGAGGGAGCAGCCCAGGAGCCTGGTCACCCTGGGAGGAGCCCACGCCTCCTTTGCGGGGTTGGGAGGTAGGAGGGCGGTGCAGGCAGTTTTAGGCAGGAATGGAGGAGGGCAGGGGGAGGAGTGGGCCTTTGCTTCCTGCAGGGCTGAGGCAGTGAGAGTAGGGGGGAAGCTCTGGGGCTGTCTTGGTGGAGGGAAGATGCCGAGAGGGAGGGACTACAGAGGAAATGCTGGCTCCAACTTGGTTTCTCCACTGTCATTCCCAACTCCGTCCCTCCCAAGGCCCCTGAGGTGGTGGGATTTGTCTGTAGTGGCCACAGCTCGGCATCCCTTGAGCCAGCTCCGTCCTGATGTCATCTCTCTGGAGATACCAGGTCCCACGGGCCGAGGCCCTGTTCCCAAGATGGCTCCACTTCAGAGCCGGTTGCAAGTTTGGGGTTCCTACCACCCCTACTAGGGCCCCCAGAACCTGGGGAAATGCTTCCTTCCCTATGTTTGCTGATTTACAGCAGAGGTACTTTAAAGGCTGTGCGTAGCTGGCCGGATGGAGGACTGCAGTGCCAGCAGAACAGCCCTGCGCTCCTCCGGCCCACGCACGAATTCTCCTCACTACCCTGATTCTCCGAGTGCTCAGCTTCCAGTGTCCCAGCCCAGTCCTGGGGCTCGGGGAGACTTCACTGCCAGCGCAGATGCTTACAGACCAGGCAGGGACCCTGCGGGACCTTCCCTTCAGAGCCTCTTGGCTGCTGTGGGTGGCCCTTCTTCTGCCTGAAATGGGGTCTCACCTGCTCTTGGACAGGAGGACAGAGAAGGGTGGTGAGGTGGAGGCCCCATGACTCATTTTGAGCAAGAGAAGCAGCTTCCTGTGGCCTGCCTTGGGGAGGGGCTGATGGCAGCCAGAAACTGTGACAAAAACCTGCACCCCCCTGTGGTAGGGAGCAGGAGGGCTGTGGACCCCTGCGAGCTGATGGCTGATGTGGAGGAAGAGGATCTGGAGCACAGCCTTCGATGTGGACTTCATCGGTGCATGATGTTTGTGTGTACTCCAGAGTCAGTGGCAGTCTGTGACACCGTGGTCCCCATGTGGAGCTTCCACTAGGCAAGACAGGCACCTCCAGGGTCCTTGGCGTGGCTTGGTTCTCCTTGCACAGTGTGGGTGGAAGGTCTTGCGAGCCCTTTGCAGACCAGGAAAGCTGAGTGGTATTTGGCCCTCCATCGTTGTGTGTGTCAGGCGCGGTTAAGCGAGTTTAATCTTGTTTGATCCTCATGGCGGTCTTAGGGTGCCACCGCTCTGTGGCGCCGCCGTGGTTCTTCTCTGACGAGAAGCCGTCTTGGGGACCAGCCTGTAATGTGCCTGTCAGTTATCATTCTACCCTGAACTCTTAGTCAGTGTCCAGCCTTGGTCTTCCCTGAGGCCCCCACCCCCGTCTCAGGCGTGGGTCCTGCTGTGCCGGGGGCAGGCTCAGCCCTGTCCTCACGCCACTGCCTGCCAGCTGAAGCCCCTGGGGGAAGGGTTACTCTGGATCCGAGGTTTTGCTGAACAGCCCGGAGAGTTCAGGTGCCAGGAAACACTTGCCGAACGATGGAGACTTCTCACTTCTTCCGTAGGTGGTGAGTGTAGGACCCGCATGCGTGGAGCGGGTTCTGTGCCTCTGTGAACAAATGTGGCTTTTCTCCTTGCCACGCTGCCCCCCACTTCCCACCGTTCGTAGTGAATCAGCCATATATTTATGCCCCATATGTCTGTGTTATCTCCAGACTTCCTTGCTTTTCTTTGTGGAACAGAAACATTTACAAAACATTTAAAATTGTTATAAAACCATGAAGTACAATATAGCAAATTAATCTGTTGAAAGCAAGGAATTCCCATCCTGTGAAAGGTCGCTCTGTCCTGCCAGCGTTGTTCTGCCCCTGGGGTGCTGTGTGGCTGAAATGTGTTCCCTTCAGCCATAGGACTGTCTGGAAATCGGGAGGTAATAGTGATGACTGTGTGTGCTGACAAAGACTAGGGCGTTTCAGATAATTCTGGAGGTCTCAGAAAAAAGCAGGCAAATAGAGTGAAAAAGATACTTGACTCGACTGTGGAGACTAAGGAATTAAAAATCAGAGGCAGCCCCGCTCGTCAGCTGTTGGGAGCAGAGTGAACAGCAGCGAGCCCCGAGGTCAGGGAACTGGGCATCGGGCTGCTGTGCTCTGAGTGGTGCAGCTTTCTTGGACATGAACGAGGTGGCGAGGTGCTGGGTGCGGGGCTCTTCCTGTCCCGGGCTCTTGCAAGCAGGAGTGCAATGGTCCTTTCTGGGTGTTTCTGGGGCTGGCCATGCGGTTGCAGCAGATGCTGACCGTGGAGTCCCCGTCTGTTCTGTGCGCAGCAGCGGCCACACCACACCGTCACGTTCCAGTGTCCTGTCACCTCCCCCCAGCTCTGTGACCCTGCTGAGAGAGGTGGGAGGAGGAGCTCTTGGTGGTCATGCAGAGTTGGGACAGGAGCTGAGGAGGTGGGGTTAGGGATTCTGACCGAGGAGGAAGTGCGGCGCCCTGGGCAGGGTTGGCCCTTTCTGCCCTTGGTGGCAGGGGACTGGCCTGTCTGTCTGCTGTCTGGAGTTGAACAGTCCAGCAAGCCTGGAGTTGATGGTAACTAAGACAGTCAGTTGATCTTCCCAATTTAACATTAGGAAATTAGAAGCAGAGGATGTTAGAACTCGATTTCTTTTCTTGGTTTTTGTCAGTGTTAGTGCAGTCCAAGTGTCCTAAGCCAGGGCCAGCCCACCTGCTTAGGGCTGACTGGCTTTTCTGAGAAGGAGGTTTATCCGAGGATATCCAGGAGCTTCCCCCAAGGCCCTACACCTCTTTCCGTGGCGTCGTCCCTTTTCAGGAGTGGATTCCCTGGATCCCTCTTTAAAGGCATGGTTTGTGGGGCATCAGATCGGCACGGAAGCTGTTGCTCATGCACACCCTGGCAGCATGAGAGTGCAGGTGGAATTCCTGCTTTTGCCCCAAGGAGCAGGCACGAATCTCTGGGGAGTCCTCGAATAAGAATGGGGTTCCAGAGATGCTGGGAGCCTCAGACGGGACCCTGGCCCCACATGAGGGGTGCTGGAGACTTAATACTGACCTCTTCTTGTCCCTCAACTTAGACCTGAAGGTGGTCCAGAGGCAGTGTGCTTGGGGGGCAGTGCTGTTCAGATGAGAGTGAACCACTCTTGTCAAATGCATATTTGTCAGTCTTGTTGATTTTGAATTTGGTTACCTCTCAGGATGGCTGTCTCCCCAAGATGGTATTCAGAGGGGTGGGTACCTGCAGCTGATTGGTCGTTTTTGCATCAGGCTTACAGTTTGCTTTGGTTAAGTACAGTGACCTATAGTGACCTATCTAAACTTTTCTAGAGCCTCATGCAATGATTTTTTTTTCATTGCCACTTCCAAGAAAGTAGTGGCAAAGCAGTAAACCAGGCAGCGTTCACTGCAGGTTGAAGCTGGTTTGAGGTTGAGTGTGGGATTCACAGGTGTGAACCCCGCCGTCTCAGAGCTGTGACCGCTTGGGCTCCCGGAGTCCAACCTAGATTTTACTGCCACTGAAACCCAGGGAGAAAGACACACTTGCGTAACACCTCAGATGGCGTTTGGAAGCACTCCCAGGAAGGTCTCCATCTGGAGTCTGCTCAGCAGCCACCCGTGGACTCTCGTGCCTCCGTGTCATGGGAGAGACGTCGACTTCTACTCTTTGCTTCCCTCTGAGTTTCCTGTGCTGCACCGTGTGTGGTGCAGAGGGACAAGTGATGAGTTTGGTCACCCCAGGGGAAGCGTCTGTCCTTTACTGTCATCCCTGAAGATGCAGGGAAGGCATCACGTCTTCCTTCGAGAAGGCTGGTGTGGTGTGGCCTGTGGGCATCACCGTGCAGGCCCCTTGTGCGTGTTCCCTGTGGCCTTTGGCATGGGCTGACGGAACTGTGTGAGGTGGGCTTTAGGGTGTCGATCCCAGGAGCCTGGCCGTAGCAAAGGGGGTGCTTTTCCTCCTCCTTGACAGTGACTTCGAGCCATGCCAAGAGCTGGGGAAAGTGCACAGGGTGTCCCTGTGACCCCAGGGACTGTGCGTGAAGCAGATCTGGCAGTGCCCAGCTCTGGCCCTATGGCCGCTTGCCACCCATCGAGTGTCGATGCAGGTGTTTTCTGGTCTCACTGATGGCTGAAGGGAGCCTGCAGATTGCAGGAGGACCAAACGGCATCTGCAGTACACTTTTCAGCGCTCAGGGAAGACTGGATGTGCGGGGTGGACGGGCCCTCCAGAGGGCTTGGCAAAGGTCCCCGCCCCTCTGTGGTGTTCAGCTCAGTGATTTTGTCGTGTGTCTGAGTCGGGTGACCATCCCCGCTGGGCAGTTTCAGAACTTTTCCATCGCCTGCATGCTCCTCGCTCCCCTTAGCAGTTGTGTCCCACCCAGCCTAGAGGTAGGCAGTCTGGGCTGCCGTTTCCTGACCCTCCATGTGAAGAGACTTGGGCTCCAGGCAGCCCTGTGCATCTGGCTCGCTCCGTATCGTGCTTTTGGGTTCACCTGTGTTGCAGACTGCGGCTGTGTGTCCCTTCTTTCTCTCGGGAGGATGGAATTGGGGTCCAGGCCCCACGTTACCAATGGTGCTACTCTGAACATTACAGAACATCTTGGTGCAGACACGAATGTCTTAGTCGTGTTCTTTGTTGCTGGGACAAAATACGTGATACCCACAATTTAAAGGAGAGGTTTATTTGGGCTCACGTTTCAGTCCACAGCCTCTGGCTCCAAGACAGAATGTCACGGCAGAGGACACGGTGGAGGAGAAGCTGCTACAGCATGGCGAGCAGGAAGCAGAGAATGAAAGGAGGACCTGGGGAAGAAGTTCGTGCCCCACCTCCTAACAGCAAGTCAGACCTAAGCCCTCACATCCGGTCGCCTTCCAAAGCCTCACCTGTGAGCACATGAGGCCTTGGGGAACATGTAGATACACACCTTAATAGTTGCCTCCCTTTCTCTCAGGCAGATTCCCAGGGGTGTGTAAGAGCTTTGAGATGGGGCTTAAGACAAAAACATCTCTTTGATGTTGATAACACCAGTGAAAACTGGTTGTTTGGTTCTGGACAGCTCCTGCTGAGGCTTGTCTCGGCATGCGCCATGTTTCCGGGACGGAGTACGTTGGCCGTGATGTCCAGCAGAGGCTGCCCTGTGTCTGGTACACGCTGTCAGGCCTCCCCAGAGCGGCTCCTTCCCCATGTTTTGTTTTTCTCCTGTTCGTCAGAAGAGGAAATTGATGCATTTTGGCTGGGCCCGCTGGAAACTGCCTCCAGCCTGTGGAACCACATATGCACTGGCCTCGTGGCCTCACAGTTCCACTCCCAGGGTCTGTGGTGAATTCACATCTCCGACCCAGTGAGACCTGGTGAGCCCAGGCAAACTGTGTGTGTGTGTGTGTGTGTGTGTGTGTGTGTGTGTGTGTGTGTGGTGTGTAGTGTAACCTGGATAATGTGTGCAGCAGAGGGTGGTGTGGACCCTGCTGCGAGGACCATCTCTGTGGACTGGTGTGCAGTGATTTCCAGGATGTGCAGGGTGGACACGGGGTGGTGCTAGAACACACCTGGTGTGGTGCCTTTGTGGGGGGAGTGCCTACTGTGTGCACACTTGTGCAAGGAGAGAAGGGCGGAGGAGAATGGTCACTACAGGGCACAGAGGGCCAAGGGCAGGGCACCGTTTGGCAGGGTAAGGTGTTGCACTTCTTGAGGCCACCACTAGTCTGCCTGCCTCCTGGACCCACAGACGCTTCACCGACCCGAGGAAACATTGATATCAGCCGGGATGTGAGGTGAGCCCAGAACAAGCAGAAGCACACACATTGCTCTGCAGAACAGGAGCACAGTGGCTACTGTAGAGTAGCCAGGACGAAAGGACAGCTTCTTCGGGAAAGTGGAGCATGCCTGGCTGCTGTGGGCCGAGACAGAAGCTGCAGAAATGCTGTGCTCTGGCACTGGGTGCGTTTTGGGCCTGCCGAGCGGAAGTCGCTGGGGACAGGCGGGCGGCCTGCAGGTGGTGTTGGGGCAGTCAAGTGTCCATGTGAGCGTGCGTGTGTGGCGACACAGATGCGCATGCAGATCCAGGTGGACACCAGTGGGCGTTGCCCGGCCTTGTCCTGTGGGAGGCCTGGGAACAGCAGCCCCGGCAGTGAGACAAGCAGACTGCTTGGGAGAGCGATATCTGTAAGGGAAGGAGGAGGGCAGGAAGTACGGCTGTGCAGAGGGAGTCCTGGTGGCCAAAGCCTGGACGCAAAGGGCAGAAATGGAGGGCTGTGGCCTGCAGAGTAAGGCAGGTGCCGTCTCTCCTGCTGGTGTAAACAGTAGTTGAGCAGCAAGCAGATAAACAGGGAGAAGGGACGTCCTTTCCGGTGGAAGGACGAGGACACAGCGGCTCGCAGCCAGCAGATGCCTCAGTCCCCGAGTCGGGGGTCCAGAGCACGGCCCCCAGGAGGTGCTGAGATTATGGGTGAAAGTGGAGGAGAAACGGGATATTCTCCTCAGCTCAGAGTATCTCCTCTCCAAGTCGTTACTTATTGAAAGGGGAAAAGTAGTAACTTTAGAATGGAGGATGCTGGCTGGTGAGGCTGACCGGTCGCCTGGGGTGGGGCTCTGCTGTTCCCACCACAGGGCCTCATCAGCAGGGGACGCTGGTGCGCTTGGTGGGTGGGGCGACAAGGAGAGACCGGGCAGCTGGGGCTGCACTTGGAGGAGCCTGGGACAGGGCACGAGTGGGAACTGCTGTAGTTCAGTGCTGGTGAGCTGTGGTCCGTCGGCCCCCGCCTGCCCAGCCTGGCAGCTCAGGATCCTGCGCCTCCTATAGTGTGGGCTGAGGGTGTGCGGGAGCCTCCATACTCATCCCAGCTGCCCAAGAAGAGCCTGACATTTCAGAATAAAAAGCGAGGAAGGCACGGTACAGAGCACGAAGCGACCCCGAGAGTGGAGCTGGCGGTGGGCAGCCCCAGCGTCTGCTTGCTGGAGGAGGGCTTAGGATCACTGTTGTTGAGGATTGCCCCCCGCCCCGACCCACCTGCCTCTGCTGGTCTGCACAGGGCTGTGGGTGGGACTCTGGGTTCCTGGGGGGCCATCCAGCCTCAGGCCTCCGGCTGCACAGGTGTGTCCCAGCTGGTCTCCTAGCTTGGTGCCTTGGTTTTCGGATTTGTTTTTTCCCGAAGAGAAGTTTAAAGGTTTTACGTCCTCCAGTGGCTCCGTCTTTCCTCAGCGTCTTCGGTTTGGAGTCCTGTCTGAGGACCGTTCCTCTGCCCTGTCCATGGTCCTCTTCCTCCTGAATCTCTGTGGGGCTTGGAGCCAGCCGATTGATCCGCAGGAAGCTGCTGGTGCTGTGAGGTGGGCGCTGCCTCTGCGTGCTGGAGGCTTTCCGGGCCCTCTGCTGGCGCTGTCCTGTGGGGAGCTGCTGCTCTTCTGTGCGGCTCACGCCCACAGCTTGTCTGGGCACTGCGAGCACGGGGCCTCTTCTACCTTCACTGCCCCCCCCCGGGGGCACCACATCAGGACAGGAGATGGCATGTGGTGCCCCTCATGTCTGTCTCCGTGCCTGCCCTCCTGCCTGTCCTGGCTGTGACGCGACCGGGGCCATCCTGCCCTTGCTCCTCGTCTGGTGTGATGAGTGGCCTCCTCTTCTTGGCTTACTGTGGACCTTTAAAAAATCACCTTTGCCCTGAGCAGTGTAGAACTTCCTGTGTGCTTTTCGTGCATCTCCTGGGGCAACCATGGTCCGCTCTCTGGTCTCTTAACATAGTAGATTTCAGGATGGATTTTCTGGTGTTAAACATCTATGTATTCTGAGGAAAACCATGTTTTTAACACTGCAACCTACACTTGCTGCTTATTTTAATACTTTCTCAAAATTAGTCTTCTCTGCCCTGAGCCCCCAGCAGTGTCCTTTTTTGTGACGTGGTTTGTGCATTGCAGGATAGGTGCAGCAATGTAAATGTTTGACAGCTGGCTTTTGAGGGGGAGGTGAGAAAAGCCCTCACCTGTAGCTTTGCCAATTCCCATGATATAAATGTTCTTATAGCCTGTTTCGCGCTCCCAGGGTGCGATCAGCCAGTTGACAGCATTCCTGAAAGTGTGGCGTTTTCCTCCGGCAAGGAGGTGGCTGCTGGCGCCAGTCCGATGGCTTCCTGTCTGCTCTCAGGTGACCGTCACTAGGGCTCTCACCTCTCCAGGTGACCCGTACTGAGCTGTGCACCATGGCGTCCTCACTTGTGGCTTGAACACCTCATGTATTTGTTTCCAGGTCATTCTTGTTTTCTACTCCATGTGCTTACAGCCCTGCGTTTCCCCCGAGACCTGCTGTGCCCACATGGTGTGGAAACCGGAAAGCACATCGTTTGAGAGGACTTTTACTTGGAGACGGAGCACACAGCCTGATGACTGCCGTGTTAGGACGTGGCATAGGGTTGTAGCAGCAGCTCCTCTTTAATGTGAAATGTGCCATCATAATCCACGAGCTTGTTCCTTAGCATAACTTAGGCTTCCTGTCATCCACAATTTATACAATGACTGGACAGAGGTTTTTGGTGCCTGCTGCGCGCCTGTACCCACATGCCAGAGGCGTGGCCCAGAGCAGTGCCCAGCCCATCTCGACTTGTCTGTGTCACCACCCTGTGGTGCCTGTCGCTGTCTTGCCAGCTCACCTGACCTACACACGCACTTGGCTCTGCCCAAATCTCCAGGTTCCTCCTGCCACCATTGCCGAGGTTCCAGGGTTGGATCCTAGTGGCTGTGTGGCATGTCTGTTTGTGTAAACCACGTTCTTCTATGAAAGGCAGAGGGTTGGTTAGCGTTTAGAGGCTGCAGCAGCCCAGGAATTGGAGAAGTCTGGGGAAGTGGCATTTCTGTGGTCACTGCTGCGTGAGGACCAGTGGCCTGGTCTCTGGGGCACGGAGGACAGTAGCATTCTCAGCTTCCTTGGTGCCCGAGGGGCCTGGTTGCCAGCCTGCCTGTGGGTGCCGTGGTATCTGGTGAGATGCAGCAACCAAGGGAGGCGGCGTGCAGGACCAGCTGGAGCTGGCCTTGAGGTGGGCGCGGCTGCGGTCTGGATGCAGGCCAGTCAGCCTGAGGCCCATCTGCTCCTCTCTCTGCCACACTGCTTTGGGTTGCTGCTGTTTCAGTCCTTTGCAAAATTAAGTGGTCTCTAGTTTAAGCATCAGCGTTTTATTTTAATAAGAGAAAATGGCTCTATTTTGTTTACTCAGAACAGCTTAGGAGACCCTGGAGCTCAGTCCTCTCTTCCTGGATTCCCAGGAGGGTGTGGGGGGTTGGCCAGGGGTCACTGTGCCTGAGGGGACCCTGTGTTGACACCCCACACAACTTTGTGTCCTCTGGCCTCCCTGGTCCTCACAGCAGCGTCCCTCAGCTGGGGAGGAGGCAAGGTCTCTCTCCCGTCATTCTCTCTCCTGTCGCACCTCCTGGGTGAGGAGGACAACGTGGTAGGAAAAATTTTACATGGAACTACGAGTTCTCTATTTTTTGTGTGGTGGAGCCTGAGACTTTAGTCCTCCCAGGTAACACCTGGGAGGAGCAGATCTTTGTCTGCATGCCGAGTTCTCCTAGTTCACGCGTGGGTCTTAGGACTCCCAAGCCCTCCGCAGAAGTCGTTTTCCCCGCGGCCCTGCTGCTGGAGCTACAGATGGCTGTGTCCTGTCTGTTGACCACACCAGTGGTATCAGGACGCAGGAACTCATCTTCATACATACCAAAGTAGTGCGTGGAATTAGAGATTACCCCAGACATGCCAACAAGGTACACAGAGTCAGGCCGGCCGCCCTTCCCCTGCATAATGATGCCAAAGATGGTCTCAGTACAGCCCTCCGTTCCTGTGGAATAAGCACTCATCCTCACGCATCAGGACAGCATATGGCAAGACCTGGAGATATCCAAGTGGAGGAAGCCTTGGTCCTGCCTCTGCCTCCGGAGCTCCCTGGGCTGTGCAGACCCCCACCCCCAGCTCACACAATAGGAACAATGGGAGCCAGGAAATCAAGGCTCTAAAACAAGCTCTCCAGCGGGGCTCCGAGGAAGGAAGCAACCCCGCCGCCCGCAGGGCTCCACACTGGTCCTCACCCCTTCGCGTCCCTGGTCCTTGACCTGAGCCCATACATGGACTGCAGGACTGTGGCCTCCTGAGCGCCCCCTGCAGGCCCTGGGCGCGTTGCCTCTGCCCCTGCCTTGCGGCCCTGCCCTGCTGCTGCCTCCTCCAAGGGCTGTGCCTCTCGCCTCTTGGCCTGTGACTCACCTGCTGTGAGTGAGCCTGCACTTGATTATAGCTCTTCTAATTCGTAGAATTTTAAGAGAGAGTTTTTTTATTTTAGTGATTTCTTTCAAAATGGTATTCTGGTGATTTTTGTGTTAGAAAAGTGAGATTCTTTAGAGAAATAAAATATGTCAAATTATTTTATCAGAAATATGCAAAAACCACGTTTTACACCCCAGTGCAGTGGTTTAAAAGAGCCTCTAGTGCGGGCCTTGAGCCTGGCTGAAGACCCATCCTCCTGGTTCCGCTGGGCACCTGTCATTGAGCCCGTGGGCTTCCCGAGCATCCTGAGCTCATTTTAGACTCTGGGCAAAGAGTGTTCAGATGAAAATATTTAAGAGCTGTGATGAGTTCCTCAGGGTGCTTTTGAGTGACTGATTGGGTGTGGATTTGGGGTGTTGGCCCAAGCCCTGCTGGCGCAGTGCCAGGTGCACGTATGTGCCCTGCCCTGTTCGTGCCCATCCCACTTTCCTGCACCCTTGGCAGAGCCCTACCCACCTGCCTTCGTGCCCTGGGGTGGGCTAGGGAGAGACAGTGGGATGAGCCTCCCTCATGGGCATGTCTGGTGATGTGGGCCTGGGCCTGTGTCACATAGTCACACAGACCTGACATGACAGCTGCTGGGCAGAGGGACAGTCTGGCTGGGTGGGGTGGGGGCCAGGCTCTGTCCACGCACTGTACCTGTGCTGACCAGCACAGTGTCCTTGTCCTCCTCCTCCTCCTCCTTAGTCCCTCTGCTCGGGTCCTGGCCTCCCAGCCCAATGAAGGGCTCCTTAGCCCCAGTGACCTCTCCCCTGTCAAGGTCAGCATCCAGTAGCCCTCCTCTGCCCTGCTTGGTGTCTCGGCAGGATTGTGGCCTCTGGCTCAGCTGTCTAGGCCTCTGTTCCCTCCCTAGCTGAGGAGGGAAGACAATCCTCAGGGTACGGCACCCGTCCATGGTGCCCTTCACTATTGTCAGTATCAGAATTTCCTTGCAAGCAGGGAGAGACAGAGAGCTAGCATACGTGGAACCCACACGTCCGTGTTCCTGAGTGCTGGACGTGTACAAGCTGGTCTTGCAGCCACTGGAGGGGGTGCTGCCACTCACAGGGGTCCGGGGAGGAGGAGGTGGAGGATATTGTGGACAGGTTGCAGCCAAACAGGGCTGATGCTAAAGGTCATGTTTTGTGTTTGTTTAGTGTTATCTCCCTTTCATTTCATCTCAGTTCTCAACACAGGGCTTAAGATCATTTTCAATTTATTGACCGTAATCATGCAAGTAGTTCAGGCATCTTTTTGGACCTGCTCCCTGCCGTGGGCCCACCCAGCTGGCACCCAGCCGGAGAAGGAT
Source organism: Hystrix cristata (assembly GCA_004026905.1). NCBI lineage: Eukaryota > Metazoa > Chordata > Mammalia > Rodentia > Hystricidae > Hystrix > Hystrix cristata. The sequence continues at coordinate 51,979 of PVJO010002268.1, read as the reverse complement.
TTTCTTGGGGGCTGTGATCAGAAGGAGGGGATCCATTACAGATAGCACAGCCCCACGTCTACCACCAGTATCTCTGTCGATGTGTACCTCTGCACTCCATGACAGAGCATGTAACACCGTGTGAGTTGGAAATGGCTGATTCCCGGACATGGCAGGAACCATGCACCCTGAGCCCAGAGCACCCACAGGTGCGGGCAGCAAGGGCGGCTCAGCAGCCAGACAGCCACCCACATCGTGGGCAGGGCTGAGTGGCCTGGCAATGACTGCGGATTCAGCCGACGGCCAGTGCTGGGATGGTCCCAGTGTTAGTGTGTCAGTGTGACGTGTCTCATACTGATCTGAGGAATTCAGAATGGGAGAAACTGAGTGTAAACCATGTGGAAATGTCCTATACTGTCTACTCAGTTTTTCCTTAAAATGGTTCTAAACATAAAGTATGTTTAAAAAATAAAAAAATGTTTAAGAAAACACTAACAGTTGCTTTTGTGTTCTCACATTCTTCTCCAGATATGTACCGTTCTGATGTTTGTGTTAATTGTTCCTTCATTTGTCTTTGTAGGTTGTTTACCCTAAACAACATATCCTTTGATTTTTAAAACTGAGTGGTCAGCACCACCTTGGAGGAACACCCGAAGGTCTTGAGTTGTCTTGGATGGCCTTGGGATTGTCTTGGAAGGTCTTGGGTGATTTTGGATGGCCGTGGATTGCCTTGGGTTATCTTGTGTGGCCTTGGGTTGTCTTGGGACAACCTTGGAGGAACACTTGGTGTGCAGTGTGCCCTTAGTGAGCTGGCAGACCACATCCAGCATGGCCAGGCTCTTGGCGTCACCTGCATGGGGCCTTCCTGGAGCAGAGTGTTTAATAGCTCATATGCTTTCATACATTTTTTAGAAGAAGTTCTGTTCTCTTGATAATTGGGACTACTGCTGTCTCTTTCTGCATGTTCCTCCTCTTTCTTTCCTGTCACCTGTGTTTGGTGACCTTAGGTGTCCTTGGATAATCTTGGTGCCCCCTGTGGCCTTGAGTGGTCTTGGGTTGTCTTGGATGATCTTGGGTGATCTTGGATGGCTGTGGATGGCCTTGGGTTATCTTGCGTGGCCTTGGGTTGTCTTGAGTGGTCTTGAGTTGTCTTGGATGGCCATGGGTTGTCTTGAATGACTATGGGTTGTCTTGGATGGCTTTGGGGTTATCTTGGATGGCTTTGGGGTTGTCTTGAATGATCTTGGGTGATCTTCAGTGGCCATAGAGGGCATTGTGCATTGTGTGGTCTTGGGTGGCCTTGGGTGGTATTGAGAGTGGCCTTGTCTTGGATAGTTTGGGTGCTGTTGAGTGGCTTTGGATAGCTTTATGCAGAATTGAGTGACCTCAGGTCACCTTGCATGGGCTTTCATAGCTTTGAGCAATGTTGGGCACCTTTGAGCAGACTTAGATGGTCTTTGTTTGTGAGCTGACTGAGGAATTTATGTGTGGCAGTGTTTAGTTTGCTTCGATGGGATATACTTGGATGGGTTATAGTCACTTCTGTGAAGAGTTAGGTGCTGTCTGGTGTTGTAAGTTTGGATTCTGGAGTTGGCCTGTGCAATGGGGGCTTATAAGGGAGATGGGCTGGAGGAGGCTGTTGCCCACTGTACACATTTCACTGGGGCCCTGGAATAGGGTTAAATCGCAGGAAAGAAGAGGGAAGAGTCAGGTCAGTGGGGGTCAGAGTAGGGTCAGGCCCTGCAGTAGCTCAGAGATAACAAGGAGTTGGGAAGAGAACAGGGAAAGCTCAAGGACCTTGTGAGGAGAGGACTTTGGTTGTAGATGAAATGGCTGCTGCACTTGCCACATTGACAGCTGGTAGAGCCGAGGTGGTCCACTTTGCAGGACCAGACAGCGCTGTGGGTGGCAGGGGAGCTTCGGGGTCTGGGGCTTTGCTAGCCTCTCCTGGGAGCCCACAGGACCCCAGACCTGCTTGCTGCCTCCCTCTAGCCTCTTACAGGCCTCGTGTGGGGAGCCAGCTACACACGCTTCTCCAGTTTTGGGGTGACTGTCTTGGGGGTGCAGGCTGTGATGACGGGAGCAGAAGGCCTGTGTTCTTGCAGGGGGAGATGGTCCTGGTGTGTCCACGTGCTGAATGCAGCACCGGAAGTGATGCCCCTGCTCCGGGCTCGCATGAGGCGAGGCAGAGGGGCTTGGCTTCCTTCCTAGGTGGCTCGTCCATTGCATTCTAGACGCATCCTCCATCCTTTGTGTTTTAATGTGCAGCTGTGGTTTTGATGTTTGGAGGGCCCTGGTTTTCACCATGGCCTTTCAGGGAGGAAATGGAAGGCTGCATTCTGTTTTCTCGCACTCCTTACTCGTCTCCATCTGCTCCCTCAGTTGTAGAGGTTCTCAGGTCTCAATTAATTGATTATATTTTAAATGAGTCAGCCGTACAAGCTGGCTCTTGGGAGATACTGAATTATTGTGAGCACTGCAGAGATAAAAGCCTCCTGACATCGTGTTGTCTTTATGCTCTCTATTAAATGCACTCCACACAGATCTATACTGTCCTTCTTGTTCTTTGGGGACATGTTCCACTTTGTCCCTGGGCGTCTGGAATGGTGCTGTCCCTGGGGCCTGCGGGTTCTCTGCTTTTCTTATACACACCCTTGTGTGAAATTTCTATTTATAAATTAGGCACAGCAAGAGATTAACAATAACTAATAGAACAGTTGTAGCAGCCCACTGCAGGGGCAGTCATGTGGCCATGGTCCCCTTCTCTCAATCCCGATGGACTGTTCTCACCCTTCTCCTGATGTTCAGGGGACACACAGGATGAGGCGCACCAGGGGGCAGCGTGGGGACATAACACCGGCCATGGGGGGTGGTTACTTGAATACAGCACAATCCCCTGACACCTGGGGTGGCCTCTGGGTACCCAGGGGTGGTGGCTCATCCAGGGTGGACATATGGACAAAGAGATGGCTCACTTCCAGTTGGGGTGGAGTCTGACGGCTCAAGATTTCTTCCTGCTGCTCGCTGTGGCACACAGATAAAACTTTGTGAATTGTTTGTTTCTGGAACTTTTCACCAATATCGCCAGGCCGTGGTTGACCGGGGCTGGCTGAGGCCAGAGGAAGGGAAGCTGCGGATGGGGGGGACTGGCGTGTGAGTGGACTTCTGAGGATGTAGATAATTCAAGAACTGGCTTCCTTTGTGAAAACATGTCGGGGTCGGGGAGACGTGGAATGGGGCTCCCCTGGTGCAGAAGCGCTGGGAGGCCCACGCTGCTCGGCCCGGGATTAGGGATTTGACAGGGTTTTCTCTTTCTTGTCTGCCTGTCTGGGAATCTGGGCTGGTCAGCTCTGTGTTGCTAGCAATCCTGTTGACTCTTCCTGGGAAGCAGCAGGGAAGGGTCCTGCACCATCCGAGGCTCCTCTGGGAGACGTCAGTCATGGTGCTCAGCTTGTTGGTGAGGCTGTTCTTAGATTCTGAGTGTCGTCTTAGATTTGAAGCTCCCACAGCTCTCTGCTTGTTCCTGTTTCTTTTCCATGGGGTGTGAATTCCTTTCTTTCCCTTTATTGTAGTCATGTCCTGGAACGGGCTTATTAAATTCCACAGAAGGTTTCATGGAGGTCCCTCTCTGTGCCTGGCTGTGTTGCCTGCTGAGTTTAGAACCCTTTTTGATCCTTAACAGAACTCCGTGTTCAGTGCGGGTTGAGGTGTACACAGCGTTGCAACCCGAGCTGTCAATCCGTGTGCTCCATATAAATGCATGGAATGCACACAGACCGTCGCCATGTGTGGAGCAAGCGTGCAGCCTGGCAGCTGACTCACCATTCTCTCTGTCCGGTATCACTTCTCTGAGGCCACCCTCAGTACCGGCCTGGACAGAAGGCCGCACACAGCCGGCTTGAGGGCCCAGACACTGTCTGCCATCCGGCCTTGGTGTCTTTGCTGTCCCAGTCATGAGGGATGTGGGGATTTGTCAAACAGCCAGTTAACAAAAGGTGAATTTTCCCAGCGACTCTAAAAATTTAGGCTCACTGCACTTTTACAAAACATGCTCAGTGCTCTCCTTAGTGACACACTGGAGTCTGTGCTGGGACGTGTAGCGGGAAACAGGCATGTGGCTGAAGGTAAAATAGGTGCATGGTTACAGGAATGCTAGAGTAAGGCATAGGATTCAGATGTGGCGTTTCCTTATTTGAAATTCTAGTAAAAGGAGACTTTAGGAGTGTAAGCACTTGTCTCTTTTTCAGGATTTGAAGACGTCAGTCACTCAAGCCCACCCAGATGGAAGTTCGTTCTCTGTGAGCTGAGCCGCACGGATTGAGAGCCGGGACGGTAAGGAAGGCGGGGTGGGAAATGGCAGGACACACGTGGGGTTGCTGACCCGGGGACCCCAGCAGGAGCCGGGGCCTGGAGCATGGAGGTTCAGCTCCGTGCATGAGCTCAGGCAGGCCGAGTGAGGCAAGAGCCGACAGAGGAATCCAGCGTGGGCAAGGAGAGGAGCACTGTCGCTGCGGCGACGAGCCCCAGCACCCCAGAGCTGCCTCACGCAGGGCCCGTGTAGGCCTGTGCAGGGGGCGCTCTGCCCTCCATGCTGCCCTGCAGTGTATCAGGTGGCTGCCATGTTGGAAGCTCAGCCTCAGAAGCAGGGTAGAAATAACCCAGATAATAAAAGGGCCCCCCAAGATAGTAGAAGTTCAAAATTAGTATGCAAATACCAATAATAATTTTCATATGTGAAAAAAATCCAGTAGAAAGTAGAAGAGAGAACTGTTTTAACAATAGCAGCGGTAAAGACAGAGTACTTAGGGGTAAACGTAATAAAATTTGCTTAATCCCTAAGTGAAGGAAGCACCACAAAAGACACAGAAGCAGTCTTGCCTCGATTGGGATATCTTGGCAGCATTAGCATGTCAGTGCTAAGTCAGTTTACAAATTTAATGTGACGCCAGGAAAACACGAAAGCAACAAGAGCCAGTTTTTTGGTGTGCTGGTCATGTGGATTCTGAAATTGAAACAGAAGACCAAACAAGCATGAGTACTGAGCAAACTTGGAAAGGGAAGGGCTTAGAAGTGGGGACCTGCCCTGCTGGATGTCACTGCCCCTGGGGAGAACACAGGCCACATAGACGATGGTGGTCCTGTCCTTCTTTGTGTCCGTAGATCCTCCTGTTTACACCCGAAAGTCACCTAACAGCACCCTTCGGAAGTTCAGGACTCAGCCAAAGCTAGGCAGAAATCTGGTGTGTACTGAGGGGGCTGTCTCAGTTTTCTAGGTCAGCGATGGACGTTTGTAGTAAATGCTGCTGGCTCAGTCAGGCCCCCCAGATTTAGACCTGGCACCATGTACCAGAAGAAGCCCGAAACAGGTAGAGTGCTGCATGTAAAAGAGTGTGACTCTGCCAGTGTTAGCACACGGGCGAAGGAAGCTTTTAGAGTGTAACTCAAAGCTAGTGGTCAGCAAAAGAGAAGTAAATTTGACTACCTTTAAAAATACTGTGAAAAACACCTTCTCTTTCCTCTAGCCCTGGCCTCATCCGCAGAACTGGGCCTGTTAAACTGAGCAGTGTCTCCCCCGTTACCTGACTGGGGTGCTCTCTTGGTTACAGATTTCATGACCTACCTCTCTGAAGGCATGTGTTGCCGACAGAGGTGGAAGCATAGAAGGGTGGCACCCAGGCCATCCGTGCTGGCCCCAAGTGGGTGACCAGCACGGGGCCCTGCGGATCCTGTGGGAGGGGACAGTGCTCGGGTTCTGCTCCATTTGCAGAGGAGTGAAGGGTGGCGGAGGCGCCGGGTCCCTTGCCTCCAGTATCCTGGTGCAGGGCTGTGGAGCGGGGCCTGGCCCGCCGCTGGGTGTTGGAGCACCGGCATGAGTGGCTCACCTGTGCTGCCGTGTCGCCTGCGTGCCTGTGTGTCTGGGGGCACTGCTGGTTTTCCACGAACTCTTGTTTCTCATGTCATGAGTGGTTTTCCCTTTTGTAAGCTGCTTTTCTGCTACCTGGATTTTAACAGCTCTGCGGTGATCCCCTTTATGTGTCCACTGGAGGCAGCATGTGTCCATGCCTGGTGCTGCGCCGTTGGCACGCACTTCCACGGCTGGCCTGGATGGTGATGCAGGATGGAGACTGTGTGACCCACCTCCTGGTGTGAGGCACCAGTGTCACTGAGGACATCTCGCTTTGCTCTGTGAAAGTACCTTTGGGTTTCCAGGCTCTCCGTTAGGCTGATGTTTGGTGCCCCTTTCTGTATGCTTAGACTGCAGTTACCAGAAAAGCCACTGGCTCACACTGGCTCCAGGCAAAAACAGTGTGTTTGCTCCTGACGTTTCCCTTTGGGATCCTGCAGCAGACAGTCCTGTGTCTGGGGCTGTTTGCCAGGGTGTGTGTTCAGCTGCGCCAGGAGGAGGTCGCCCTCCTCTCCTGTGTGGAATACGTTGCGTGGAAAGCTGCAAGTCGCCCACTGGCTGGCTGGTCCCCGGGTGAGGGTGTGTGGTGCCCATAGCCTCACTCCAAAAGCACAGATCTCTTATTTTTAGCTTGTCATCTTCTGCTCTGTGGGCTGGTATGGGACAAAACAAGCTTGGATTAGTCGCTTTGTGCCACTTTCACTTGGCCTTTCCGTGTCCAGAATCTGAGGAGCAAACATGAATTCTCTTTCCCCTGCACTGTCTCCTTCCCAGCTGAGACATCAAGGGCCCTGGGGGTGGCCTGGAGCTGTGGCATGGAATGAAGCTGGGAATGTCACTCTATTTGTTCTGTGCTGTAATTGGTGTTTCCTTGTTTCCTGCTAGTTTGGAAAACAGCTGAGTTGCTGCCAAGTGGCCTTGTGTTTCCAGCCTTGCAGGCCTGGTGCCCAAGAGGACCGGTTGGTGACAGTGGACTGGCTTTTGGGGGCTGGTTCACGGCCTCTTGTTTATTTACTTTTCCCTCACAGGAGTGGAACTGGATGATTGCTACTGGCAGGCGTTCCTTCATTGCTGGGAGAGGACACCCCTTGCAGGGCTGCCTGGGGAATAGCCCTGATTACAGAGGCACAGCAGTCCCTTCAGAAGCTCTGGTGCTCAGAGTGGTGGATGTTCTATGCATGCCTGGTTTTTCTAGTCACTGTTGCTGCCGAATTTCATTTTATCTTGACTAGGTCTCTGAGTGTTGCCTGTATTCAGAAGAGTCATAAACCCTACGTGTAGGCATTAAATCACATCCTGGACAGCATGGTAAGAACCAGGCTCCATGCTGCCTCCCGAAAGCCCCAGGCACCGCTCTGTATCCTGCTTCAGCTGTCCCCAGGCTCCTCCTCTGCCACCATCAGAGGAGCTCAGCCCCGTCCCACGCTCCTTCAAGACCCTTCCTGCCTCTTGTACTCTTTAATCTTTACCTTGCCCGCTGTGGCTGGAAACGGCCCATGTTTTAGCTCTGGGGTGAGTATAGGGAGAGTGCACTGTGCCGCTCGGGGACACGTGGGGCTGTGGACCCCTGTGCCTTCCACCTAGGCCCCCAGCACTGGCCCTGCCCAGGACACACGGCCGGCAGCTGTGGCTGTCTGTGTGTAACTCAGTAGTATCCTTCATGTTTGGAGTGGGTTTCCATCACAGCAGAGCTAACAGGGAATTGCTGTGGACCCCAGGGCCCAGCACAGCCCCTCCACCACCCACACATCCAGCAGAGGGCGCACTGTGGATATTGGGAAGGTTCCCAGCTCACTCTTCCCGAGGCAGGCCAGAGAAGCTGCGCCTTCCCCCAGGGTGGGTTGTGATAAGTCTTCATTCGGTCTGACACACCTTGTGTGATACTAGGTCCCCAAAACCCTCTTCATTCCAGAGGAGTCCTGCCGTGTCCCCAGGAAGAAGTGCTGAGGAAAGGGGCAGACAGGATCCCCGCCCAGGGTGTGCACAGCCGTGCCAGGGCAGCAAAGTCTCGTACGTCCCCTAGGACGGGGCTCGGAGCTTCCAGACAGCTGTGCTCACCCCGGCATGGAAGGTGGCCACGCAGGGGACAGCGGCGCCCACGTCCCTGCCCCATCTTGTCCTGCCTCGCTCCTGCCTGTGCCCCGGTAACCAGCTGGTAGACCTAACTGAGAGTTTTCCCAGTTCTGGGAGCCACCTGAGCAGATCAGTCATACCCGAGGTGGGTCGCAGAGGTCAGGCAGGACCACCTGGGACTCGGGGACTGACACTCTGTGGCTGTGTCCTCTGCAGAACTGTTGTGTGGCTGGTGTCAGAGCACCTGAGCGGGAGACCTAGAGTGAGTTTGAGTTGTCGGTGGGAAGCGTGCCGACTGTCCCTGAGGCCTGCTGTGGTTAGGACAGCGCGTGCTGACGGCCCTCACCTGCATCCTGCAGCTGCGCTTAGACTTGACGCCAGCGTGCGTTCGTGTCCCGTGCTCAGCATGGGACGTGCGAGTCCCCTGGTTGCAGCTCCTCCCGACTGAACACTGTCCGCCCCAGCAGCCGTGTACACACACGTGCGTGACAGAGGCCGACAGAGCATGCTGTGCTCAGCAGTGAGAACAAGTTGCTCTACGGCAGCTCGCTGTCACCGTCGCCGTCACTGTCCCGGCGTCTTGGGCGTCAGCAGTTGCATTGCTGACACCATGGGACCCCGGGTGTGGCCTCAAATTTGCAGTCTTCCTGCCGCGGCCACCATGCCCAACTTCATCATGTAAGGAGCTGTTGGTACATTTTTGGGCGGGTGGAGATACAGTCTTTTTTTTTTTTTTTTTTTGGTGCTGGGGCTCAAACTCGGGGCCTTGTGTTTGCAAGGCAAGCACTCTAATCACTGAGCTAAATCCCCAGGTCCGGAGATGCAGTCTTGTGTGTGCATGAGGCCTGGGCCTGCTAGGCCTGTGACAGGAGACCGTCCCTGGCCGGGACGGGCCACATGTATGGGGCCTTGGGTTCTGGTCCAGCCCCGCACCTCCAGGCCCTGAGGACAGTCCCCAGGTCTCGGTGATGAGGAGCTGCGTGGGCTCACTGCATCTTCTCACCAGTGCTGGTCAGGCTACAGCTGGGGCGGCTGGGCCCCACTGTGTGCCTTTGCCTGGACTCCCGGGTCTGTGGTGAAAACGTCCTGCATTTCTTTAAAAGATCTTCTCCACACACCTCCTTCTGGGACGCAGCTTGCCAGTTGCCTGTGGCCATGTTGGTGCAGACAGGCCTTGCTCTTCAGGGTGCCATGGTGAAAAGTAGCTGCTTGACAATGCTGATTTTGTATACATTCAGCCTCATGACAACCAGACTCTAGCTGCGACAGCACTCCCATGAGAGTGTGTGCCTCCTGGTGCTGTGGTGGCCTGCGTTGCTTGCCCGTGTGCCCTGTGCAGGGTGAACCCCTGGTGCAGTGTGCAACCCTGTGTCATGTGCAGGCAGACGCTCTTTGGCTGTGTGGCCTGTGCCGGTGTTGACTGAACTGTACTCTGCATTGTTTTGGACCGCTTGCCTTTCGCTTGGGGGAAGGAAGTATCCTGTGGATGTACAGTGTGCTGCAAGGCCTCGGCCTGTTCGCCTCACCTTGTGCCCACCAGTCTCTCGATGGTGTCATCTTCTCTTACGTGTGGTTGGTCTCGTGCAGTTTCGTCCATCGCAGCTGGAGGAGCAGCTTGGGCTGTGTGCTGTGTGCACATGGCCCCACGTGGCCTCGGAGCATAGCCGCGTCAGCGCACGTGGCCGTAGGACAGCAAGGTGATCACCCCGTCGTGTGTGGCCGGGGGCAGGTCCTGGGGATGAGCAGCTGGTTGGTGCGAGAACCTGCTCCTGCTCCTGCTCTGCAGGTGGACAGGCCCTCGCTCTGCAGGGAGAGCTCCCACGTCGGCCCGTTGAAGACTGCAGTGATACCAGCGCAGTCCCGGGATGAGCGCTATAAATTGAGACTCTGGTTCCCAGAGCACAGTGTGCCGTCTGCACTTGTTTTCAGTTCCCCCTCAGTCAACATCATAACTTTAATCCCTGCTCATACGGGCATTCGACAAACACAGGCTACTGGCTCCTAGTTGTCTGTGTTGTATTTTTAGAGTTATACTGATGAGGTCTAACGTATTTGTAGTCACTTTTTCATCTATTATTAGGCTTTTTGTGCTTTTCCTACAAGTTTAGTCTAAAAATTTCACTGCAAGGAAAGCAACGTTTACACCATTATAACTTTGTACATGCATTTTTCCATGGATCCAAGTCATACGGAATGCGGTTCTGTCCACAGAGAGAGCCCTTGCTGGGCAGAGGGAGCGTTCACATGGAAACCCAGTGTCTTTTCGGGTTTCCGCGCTGCTTCTGGCTGCATCCGTTGCCATGGTTTCTTGGTCTCACAACATCTGTTTCTGGGTTCTATTTCTGTTTTGCTGGAGTGCCTCCTTAATCAATTCCTCTGTGGAGTCATGGCCCGCAGGCTCTGTGGATCCTTGTACGGCATTCAAAAAGGTAATTACTTTGTTCCCATGCTCGATCCATGCTGGCTGGGTCTGGAACTCTAGGTTCCTTTCATTTTTCCTTTGACCTGAGAGAATCTTCACTGTTACTTCCAGGGTTGGTATTGCGGATGAGAAGTTGGGTATGATCCTTGTTATTTTGTGGTTGAGCCTCTCCTCCCCCCATCAAGTCTTCCAGTGCTGATGGTTGGTTTTCTCCTTGCTCTGTGCCAGGACCTGCTTCCTGTCCAGGCCCAAGTGTACATACTGGACAGCAGCCCTACCCCATGGCTTCTGCCTTCTTGGGGGCTCCCCTTATCCTGGGCCCCATCTGGTCACCCCGATTCCGTCTGGTCCAAGCATTCCAGGTCATGGGCTGTGTTGTCTGTAGCTCAGACCCTTTTGTGGTTTCCAACACTGGTACGGTTTGCTGACTGCCATGGCGTGCCTCTTCTGACATCTGGATGGGTCTGCTCAGGAGGGAGAGGAGGTGTGGCCTTGGTCACGACCTCAAATCAGAACCTTTTGGGTCAGTCCTGAAGGATGAAGGAAGGCTCTGAGCCTTGAGCCCCTCGTGTGATGGTCACGCTCTCTTCATTGGAAACATTGATGAGCACCATTCAAGGGTGGGGGAGAAACGAAGTGGGCCAGCCCTGTGACTCTGAGCTCTGAGACTTGTTATGCTTTTACGTGTTGTTGTTATGTAAGAGTGTTCCAGAAACTTAAAAATAACTGGGCATTTGTTATACTCGCCTCGTTGGCCGCTAGTTGGAGTTCCTGCTCTCCTGGTCAGCACATCTCCCCCAGATGCCTCAGCAGAATGGGCAGGCTCTGCCCCTGAGTCACGCAGGAGAGGTGGGCTGTGCAAGACCTGTCAGTCCTTGGAGAATTAGGGCTCAGGAAAGCTGCTGGGGTGACCCATCCCACTGTGTGAGCCTCCTGCAGAAAGGTACACAGTCCACTGCGGTGACCAACGCTCCCGCCCTGTGTGGCTCCTCTGGGCCTGGCTTGTGTGCACGGGACGCCTGCTCCCCGGCGGGCAGCAGGGCACTGTGGCAGAGTGTGTCAAGACTGTGGCCCACGGCAGTCAGGATGTGAGTCTTACATGGCTTCTTCCCTGCTCTCAGCTTTCCCACTCCCTCCCTTGACGGAGCCACTGTCCTGGGAGTGGCTCTCAGCTTCCTGCTCTCTTAGCCCTGCCCACTGGCCACTGGGTCCTCCCAGAGTCTCCATGTCTGGCCTTTGCTGCTACCCGGCCACCCTCCTGGCCTCTGCCTCACTTCTGCAGCTTCCAGCCCCAGAGCCATCAGGGCCCGATGAGCACCATGGAGTGCTCCTCCTCACACCTGCACCTCGAGACAGCTTCTTCCTCTCCGCCCAGGCAGTGTCCCCTCCTCCATGCCAGAGCATCTGTCCCTGCTTTGGTGGCTGCCAGTTCTCGGGATAGGAGGCGTCTGTAGGCAGTCTCACGTCCTCTGTGGGCTGCTTGGCGCCTTTGCCCATCCTCAATAAAAGGCTGTTTGGAGAGACCATGGACCTGCCCAGGGACCCTGCATGTAGCCGCACACTTGCCTGTGTACCAGGACTAGTTCAGGGTTCTTTCTGCAGAGTAAGAACGAGAGCACTTGGTGCTTGGCAGAACACAGCCTAATTAAATTATCATGATGATGCCACTTCAGAAGGAGATGTGGCCATTGCCGGCGCAGCTGTGGGAGATGTGTGTGTTTCCTTGTATGGAGAGGGTGTGTGTCTGAGGGCCGTGGGTGGCTCATGCTGGACTGCGTGGCGTTATGTGGGCACCACCTGCTCCAGGTGGATGAACAAAGGCCAGGTGGGTCACACGTGTCCCATCCAAACATTCTTAAGAATACATGGGAAGTAAGATTGGCCTGTGTGTAGGAGGAGGACTTCCGTTAAGAGTGGTTTTGTTAGTATTCATTGCATTTCTGGAATGGTAAAACAGCCGTTACTATCGAATGATGTGAGCCTTAAATCCCTGTATCTTCTTACTACAGAGTGTCATCCCCACCTCTGGGCATGGGGCGCCCAAGGCTGCAGGGCAAGCCACACCTGCCAGGGACACCGCACGTGCTGTCTTGCGTCTCCTGAGCTGGCACCTCGTCTCCTCATCCCCTCATCCCCGAGCCCCACAGGAGCTCTGACAAGTGGAGACCAAGCACCTCTCCAGGTAAGTGCATCCTGCGACAGCTTTGCGGAGCCTGACAAAGGCTTTGCTGCCTTCACCTGTGTCTCTGAGCTGTGTCCAGCCCCCGTGGGCTACTCATCTGTGTCTACACCCCTCATGTCACCTGCCCGCCCCTCTGGCCATCCTGGGCACCCCCAGATCTGGCTGTTGCCGTGGTGGGAACAAAGGGAATTGTCACAAGCTGTCATCAGTCCCTTTTGTGTGGGTAGTCACAGGAAATGTCTTCACTTGTAGTATGGTGAGTGTCACCAGCCAGGACTTGCCTCTGAGAGATGCAGACAGAGGAGGCCAGCAGTGTGGCTGAGCGGTGAGGGGGATTTGGTCCTGACTGATTTGACAGCTCCAAGGTTTCAATTTCCCAGTGAGTTTTTCCTGGGTATGGACAGGAGGAGGAAGCAAGAGGTGGCACGCGGGGCACTATGTGTCTGGGTGCCCGAGTGGCAGCCCAGCGGGAGCTGCTTGCCAACATAGAGGACAAGACTGGTCAGCACGGTCCACGTGGCACCCTCGGGTGGTGTTGAGAGCTGTGGGGACAGGTGAGGCGCCTGTGGGCTGAGCGTCAGCGGGATATGGCCAGAGGCCCTTAGGTCACTGTGGGGAGCTCGACCTGCCCACCTCTGGCCACTAGGTTTTCAGTTTGTCGCTGGCAAGGCCATGCCTGTCATTTCTGTGCCTGAAGTGTCACATGAATGAAACTGGCCCCCTTGAGCCTCTTTACCTGATGCTGTTCTGTTGTTTCTGTCTGGTCGGGGGCTCCAGGGCCAGGGAGGGCGGCAGCGAGATGCCCTCCGTGTGGTGGTGCGGGGGTGAGTTTTATTTTTGGCCCTAACCCATCTCACTCGAGCGATGTCAGGTTGGTTCCTCTGGAGCCACTGGTTGTCAGGAGACACCGAGGATCCCAGCGCTGAGGGAGTCTGCAGACATGGGGTTTCACATTGCTGCGTAGAGAGTAATTTATGGCCGCCTATTTTTAACAAGCCGTGGAAGTAAAGCGCTCCATTAATTACACTGTGTATGTGAAGAGCAAGTATTTTTATGCAATATAAGAGTGCAGTAGAGGAATGAATTATTTATAGTCCTTTGCACAAATAAATTGTTCTTAAAGCATGGAAAGGAAGAAAGAGTGATATTCAGAAGCAACCTGGCATGCGTGCGGGAAGGCCGCGCCGGGCTGTGGGCTGCGCTCTGCTTCTGCAGAACTGTCTCCAGCTGCCCGTGGGAATGAGTGTTGGCTGCAGTGTAAAAATTGTGTATTTCGCGTCTTTCATAAAGGGAGAGTGAATTTTGGCAGCAGATACTTTGGTGTGTTACTCATTTCCCTTTCCAGGGTAGTTGAAGTAAAAAGTAAAATGTGGACCTTTTTTCGCTGAAAATGTCTGTATTCGGGGACGCGGTCCTGATGGGCTGGCAGCCATGCCGACTCTTGCCCCGGACCCTCCTCAGCCGCTCGGGCGCCGCTGTCCTGCCTGCTTGTCCCTTGGGAAGACAGACGTTGCAGGTGCGTTTTGACCCTGAGGTTCTCCTTGGAGTGGGGACACCTGAGTCACACTGCTGTGCTAGTGGTGTTTAGCCACCTGGGCCAATGGTGCAAAGGAAACTTTGCCGCCTATGTAAACTAAACTTGTAAGCTTTTTCCGGGCATTTCTCATCGCCGCTGCGTGCCAAATGTGCTTCTGTGACAAACGTTCCACTTCTCTTTTTATTCTGAAAGAAGTTCGTGGAAGACACCGCCTCACATAATGTTGGAAAGCACCATTAGGCCCGGTACAGCACACAGGGGAGCAAAATGCCTGATAAAACACCTTTCCTGTGGTGTGTGCTTGTGGCCCACTCAGCCATGCAGGACCACGGTGGCAAGTGGTGACCTCATGGAGACAGAGCCCAGTAGCCCTTGTGGATCAGGTGTGGCCTCCCGGGCCTCCCTGGGCCAGGTGTTTCCTGAAGATGGAGCCGAGGTGGATTTGTGGAGAAGCCGGTGTGCTGCTCTGTGCCACAGCTCTGTTAGACCAGCCCTGCTCCTGCCACCACACTGGGAGGGCCCACATCGCCAAGGGCCAGGCCACCCAACATGCTGTGCTGTGGCCACTGCCCAGCCCCACTGCCGGCCTCCTCTGCGGTGTCCCTGAAGGCTTCTCTGGGGCCCTGGGCAGAAGAAGCACATGAGGTCACTGTATCCTAGGTGGTGCTGTGAGGGGCTTTGTGGGCTGGGTGGTGGGAGGAGGGGCTGTCACTTCAGGCCCAGGTGGTGGGGGGCACCCCTCCTCGGGGGTCCAGGTGTCCAGGAGGGCCTCTGTGGACATAGGCATGCACGTGGCCCTGTCCCACATTCTGGCACAGCTTAAGCTGTCAGAACCTTCAGTGTGACAGTGTCCTGTTTGCTGAGGCATTGGCTAGGAGCCGGTGCCCCGGGTGGCACAGTGGGGGCTGCTCACCAGGGAAACCAAGGCATTAGGGGTGGGAGTCTTGGCCCTACCGCATTCTGGGGAGAGGGTGCCGGAGCGGGAGCTGGCCCTGAATGGCCACTAGATTAATCTCTTGTGCCTGTGTCATGGAGACGGGTCTGGGGACATGGTCACAGCCAACACGCAGGTTTTCTGGGAAGGTGGATGAGAATCACCTGTGGGGCACAGGGGCACCCCAACTCTACCGGGTGGTCACCTGGCTCCAGGCTCCCCCAACTCCTCACGGGTGGCTCACTTTGTCTCTCAGGTCAGCAGACACAAGGAGGCCTGCTAGGTCCCAGGGGCTGCCTGGCAGATTAACCCATCTAAGCTGGGGTGGTGGGAGCCCCAACCTGTGGCCCGCAGGCCGGGAGCATGGGTGACCCCAGGGGCTGCCGGTGGCCTTGGCCGTGGTGGGGGGTTGGAAACCTTGACCCATGGATATGGTGGGGCCTCCAGGGAGACAGGCAGGGAAGAGCTTGGGGACCAGCACGGGGCCTGTCAGTGGAGACTGCCACCCTCCTGCTGGCTCTCTGGCTCGTGTCCCCCCAGCCCCCTCCAGGCTGTGCCACGCATGTCGGGGTAGGGCGCTGTGCCAGGAAGGCCCAGCAGAGCTTCCAGTCCGTGGTGGCCTCGCGCCGTGACGATGGCCATGGGGCTGAGATCGCAGGAGCCGCCTGCGTCTCGTGTGCAGTCGCCGTGGAGGTGGCGCTGTGCCCCCGGCCTGGCCCTGGCACTGAGGCTGCCCGTGGCGATGAGGGTCGGTGCTGTGCCGTGGCCTGGTAGTCCTGCGTGGCCAGGTGCTGCTGCCTCAGTTTCTCCTGGAGGCAGAACCTGGCGCTTCCCGCTCGTCTTGGTGCACACGTTCTGCTGTTGGCAGCTTTCATTCATTCTTCAGATCCTGGTGTTTTCCCTTTTACTTCAAACACGTTTTTCCCTGGAATTTTGTGTTTTTAAACTGGATCACGAAGGTTAATTCGTAATGTCCCCCGGTCGTGAGAGCACAGTACGGCACCTGGTGACGACTGCATTGCCACCATCCCTCTTCAGGCTTAGTTTCCGCCTGTGCCCTTGGCCCCACTGTGCCCTTGTCCTGGTCGCTGCGGCCACCTGGGCCCTGCTGTGGCGCCTTCCCAAGTGAGCGGTGCTGGCCGTGAACCTGCCAGTGGCCGCCCGTGGACAGCAGGTGGCGCCGTAGGACCGCATCGCAGCCCTCTCTGCGCCTCTGGCTTCTGTTAGGCCCCCTCTGCTCTGGTGGCTGTGATGTGACCATGGTGAGGGACATGGAAGGCCTGGGCCCAGTCCTTAGGGCTCACTGAGCCTCAGGGTGCTCAGTCTGCTGCACGAGCAAGCCTCTCCTCAGTTCACCCGTGAGATGGCCCGCATGGGCCTCTGTCGCAGACCAGGAGCGCGTTTCCAACGCCATCTCCAGTTTAGCACAGTTGTTACTTTGCTTGTATGGTTTGTGAGTAACGTCGTTTTGTGGTTCTGCTTCTTCAGCGGAGTGTTTAAAACAGATAATAATTAAGTTAAAATGCAAAAAAAAAAAAAAATCCCCATTAACCCTCATTAACCCGTTTCCCAGTGAGTGGTTGGTTGCCGACTGCAGGATGAACGTGGTAGACTGAGCCTGGGAAGCACGTTGGTCCTTGGCGAGTGGGCGGTGGGGGTGCCCAGAGGAGCCTGGGGCTACAGGATGGTGTCCACCTGTACACTTTCCTCCCCCAGCCTGGCCTCGCCTCCTACCCCGACTCTCTCATCTGAAATGAGCCCCCCGGATTCCAGACATGGAGCCCACCAACATTGCCGGGGCCACAAGAAGCATCATTGGCTCTGTCCCCTTTTCCAGGCGCTGGGTCCTGTGGTGGGAGGCTGAGCTGTCTGCTGTGGGAGGCCTGTCTGTGTTCAGGACCTGCGCTGTGGGGATTCTGGTGCCTTCGACCTGGGTCAGGAGTACCTATGTCTGCCCAGTAGGCAGCGCCAGCGCGAGAGAGCCCGTGGCCCACTCGGTAGCCTTTGTCCCACTTGACTCTGCCTTTGGCCAGGCTGCCCAGCAGCTCCATGCCAGCCATTCCAGACCACTGAGGCTGAGGCCACCAGCTATCCCCAGCATGTCCTCCTGTCGAACCCAGCGGTGTGTCCTGTCACCATCTTCAGTGAAGTCCACACAAAGTCCTATTTCCAGGAGATGGAGAAGGCTCTGACCAGGGCCGGCCCTGTACTCTGTCACTGTTCTGCAGCCATGGCCATGTATACAGCTGTGCAGGTTGTAGACTACACAGCTCCACTCCAAAGCATGGCTTAAATGGTGTCCCTCACAGTCATAAGACATGGTGGCTGGGCAGCACCCTCACACAGCCAGGATGCTTCCGCTCTTGCCTCGGTAGAGCGCACACTCCCAAAAGCAGCAGGTAACAGTTCTTGTTCACCGAGGTGCTGGTAAACAGAGCTTCGGTGGAGGAAAATGGGCCGTGCGCCTCCTGCAGAGGCGGTGTGAGTGTCGTTAAGGAGTGGGGCATGTTCCTGCAGTTCGATGTCGTATAAAGAACAGACCATGAATGACCAACTCATTTGGAGTTCAGAATTCTGATACAATAAGCTGCTTTTTATTTTTTGTAAGAGTAGAAACATGAGTGAGAGTTTTACCCTGAATTAATAGTCTAGGAACATTAAATTTTAGAGTCCTTTCTCTGAGGACATAGATAAAAATAAAATTAATTAGTGGGAGTGTCAGATGCTAAATGGTGTGTGGCTGTCAGTGGCCTCCCCTCGAATTAAGTGGTTA
This sequence comes from Hystrix cristata, assembly GCA_004026905.1. Classification (NCBI taxonomy): domain Eukaryota; kingdom Metazoa; phylum Chordata; class Mammalia; order Rodentia; family Hystricidae; genus Hystrix; species Hystrix cristata. The sequence goes on along the minus strand of PVJO010002268.1, from coordinate 34,174 downwards.
TAACTTGCAGGGATGCTGCAAAGACAGGTCGACTTCTAAGATTGGGGAAGAGCCTTAAAGTCTGTTGTAAATCATGAACTGTGGGTGTGATCATTAGTGGCCGCGTCTACGCTGCAGATCAGAGTGTCCTGCTGCTCCTGTTTCTGTGTTTCTCTTAAATAAGCAGAGAGGTGGAAGGTAGAAGTGGAAGAGAAGGAAGAAAACAGCAGCCACAGAGTGAGGATGTTGTTTCCACTCTGGCACCGTGTGTGAGCGGTTGGCAGGTGCCCTTTGAGCAACCTCTGGGCATGGTGCTGGCTAGTTGGGGGAGGTGGCTCAAGGCAGGACACAGTGGCCGTGGTGCGGAGAGGGCCTGGCTCGCTCCTGCCCCTCCCCGCCATGCCTGCTGCGCCCACACCCCTCAGTGACCTGGTGGCCTCTGCGGGGCAGTGCAGGGCAGCATGCGTAGCTGCTTTGTCCTATGGATGCTGGTCTGAGCTGTGGGACACCTTTTGCTGGACAGAGCATGAAAGACTGTGTGCTGTGCTTCACTGGCAATGAATGGTCAGTCCCAAGCACCAGGGGCACGTGGCGTGTGTGCACATATGCGCACCCATATGGTGCATGTGTGTACACATCCGTGGAGTGTGCATGTGTGGTGTGTACCTGAGTGTTGCATGCATGTGCCTGAGTGGTATGTGTGTGTCTGCTGGCCCTGGTGGTCATGGTACCATGGTAGTCATGGGCCGTCTGTGGGCATCAGTCCTGAGCATAGGGGCCAGTCTGAAGGGCTGGCGCTTGCACTGCCCTTGCGTGCTCACTCTGCACCCCTGCCCTGCAGTAACAAAGGGTGGCTGTGCATGGATTAGGAGTGTGGAAAGTGGCCCGCGGTCCCGCTGGGAGACTCCTCTTGGGATGTCCCTGTCTCTCAGCTGCTCTTTCCATAGAGCTGCTGGTCACCCGCATTTACCTGGTCTGCTCAGGCTGCGTGCAAGCCTCTTGCTCTCTGCGGTTTACTTCCTGTGGATGCTTCCCTGTGTTATTTTAGGGTGTCTGCACAGCCAGGACTGCCGGCTGCTGTGGGGACTCTGTTCCTGGGAAGGCTTGTAGGACTGTGCCTCCCCGCTCGGTGTCCTGGCGCTGCGCGTCTGCATTGGCAGGCTGGCTGTCACACGTCACTTTCTGGTGGTGTGCGAGGCAGTCTCCGTGGTGCTTGGTCCCTGTTCAGCCCGGTCCTGCCTAATTCTGCGGTGCGATGGACGAGCCTGAGGCGGAGGAGCCTGCGGCCGGCCGCGCTGTCTCATCAGCAGGGGTGGCTGGCGTCCTGCCTGTGAGGGATCCGCTGTGTAACCACTGGTGGCTGGGAACACGGAACGAGCCCGGGGCTGGCTGGGGCCGGTAGCCGCTCCTCCAGATGGCGTCGCTCAGTTCCGGAACTTTGAGCATGGGGACCTTCCTCAGTGCTGTGGGCCGCCGGTGCAAGAGGAGGCGCAGAAGGCGCTCTGAGAGGAGAGGTAACGGCTCGGCTTTTGTTTGCTTGTGTGGAGAGGGGGACTCAGTGCCGGGGTGGGGCGTGGGCCGGGGTTGCAGCTGTGACCCGGTCCTGCTGAGGCCGGTTGCCCCTTGCCTGCTAACTGCCTGTCTTCTTTTGGCATCGTGCAGAAATGCAGAGAGGGTCGGCTTGCAGAGGGCGAGCTAAGAGAAGGTCTGTAAGCGCATGTGGAAGTCATGTTAGCATGGGAGGCTGAAGTGCACTTCTGCAGAGATGTTTGTGCAAACTTCAGAGTTAGCGGCTTCCGGCATGACAAGGTTTTTCCTCTTGAGACGGATGCTGCAGGAGGGAGGTTGTAGTCTTGCCGGTGTGCCTCATGAACGACTTCTTTCCTAAGTCTCCGCTTCGTGCTGTGGAAACCAAGACTGGCAGCCCCTGGGGAGACGTGTGTCTTTTAAGAGACAGGAGGGCAAATTCCGCACATTCAGCACTCTGGGTTCATTTCAGTCCTCAATTCAAGACCTGAGATCTAAATTCTTTTTCTTAAAATGAGATTCAGAAGTTGCCTGTAACCGTGACCGTTGCACAGTGCTGGATTTTGGAGGCAGAGTGTTTCTGTAAGAAAAAGCTGCTGACAGTGGTTTTCCTCTCGTAACCGAGATCGTTAGCAGCAGCGTCCCCGAGGGGAGGCTTCCAGCGGGGAGCACGGACAGTGCGGCTTCTGCCCGGACACTGCTTTCTGGGCGTCCCCTTGTGTCACCCCGCCAGGGCCGGGTGCGGCCCGTCCCCGTGGCAGGCTCTTTGGGACTTTGTGTGGCAGAAGATGAGCCGCACGTGTTCACATGGCTTCCGAAAAAGAAGTTAATTTCCAGGTCCGCAGTCTTCGTGGCGTTTGCTGGTATAGCGGAGATGAGGTCCTCACGGGGGACCCGCACGGCCCCCAGACCCTCGTGCATGCTGAGGTCCGCGTGTCAGGACAGAAGCTGTCGCCGGGGTGCGGTGCCTCCAGTCTGCCCCTCGCCCCACTCTCACTGCGGGTGTCCAGGCCGGCTGCTGTGTTTCCTAACGAGGCTTTAAAAGCAGGACACCACCGAGACCAGCACCAACTCAGCCGGCCAGAAACCCTAGATCCAGAATGGCTGTGTCTTTCCACACACCCTCACCACCGGAGCCTGAACTCAGGAAAGCCCTGAGCCATGCGAGCCTCACTCGGTCCCACAGGACCGTGTCCAGCCCCACAGGAGAGGGGCGAGCTGGGGCGGCGGCCAGGCCTGCGGCCGGTGACCAGCCTGCCGTCCCCCATGCACAAAGCCTCGTGAGCAGCGCGACTGGAGTAGCGCTCACTCCTGATGCTTCAAGAGGGGCACTGTCCCCGAAACTAGAGAAAATGCCTTAAAATCTAACAGGGATTATGGAGACCAACTGTGTCATTGATTCCAAACTACCCAAGTTTGGTAAGATGCAAAGCGTAGTCTTCTGCATGTCTGAAGGTGCTGCGAATCGTGCACACTGAGTCGTGCTTTTCTGAGCTGGTGTCGTGTCTGCCTGTGAGGGTCGTTGCTTGTCAGCTCCGTGCAGGGCGAGCTGCTTAGTTTAGGTGCTGCCGCAGCAGTGCAGTCTCGGCACTCTGCCTCACTCCAGAGTTTCCTGCACAGTGCTAACCCCCAGGACGAGCCACTGACCTGACTGGGGGCCGTCATCAGAAAATATGGGGACAGTGCCGCACCGTGTCACTGAGACCTGCGCCCAGCAGGCAGACGGGGCCGCGTGGTCAGGCGCTGGGATCTGTTGGTCTCGTGCAGGTGCCCCCCGATGTGGCCAGTCCTCAGTGGTGGGGGACAGAGGGAGGGGCGCAAGAGCCCCTCCCTGGGCTCCCCAATGTGTGAGCCGGGTCCTCGGATCCAGGGTACTGCCCTCAGTGCTGTGTCTGTCCCAGGTCAGGACCGTGGTGATGCTGAGCTGTTTCCAGGGTGGGAGGCGGAGGTGCGGACGGGTGTGGTGTGTGCTGAATAAGGCAGGAGAGTGACCCTGAGCCACCCAGACAGCCAGACGGGCAGGCGACTGTCACACAGCCTCCTCTGGTCTCAGCTGTGACTCTTCCTTCTGTTCCCAGATTGGCGGGAGCTCGTCTCCCCACTTCCCTGCCATTATACACTGCCGGCCACAGGCATAAAGCCTGTGGACCGTGCGACTGTGGACAGAAACTGCACAAACGTGACTCGAGTAGACTTCTCCTTTAAGTGGATTTTCTTGGACTAACACAGAGCCCGGGTCCCTGCACTCTCTGGCACAATATGTATCCCATCCGATCGTCACTATTCCAACCCTGTTCTAAATGTCGTAAACTTCACACCTTGCTCATTAAGTGGTGTAATTTATAAGGCCTGTGGCAGAACTTCCAGACGCCCCTCGGGCTCCTCTGTCCCTTTCAGCTCTGCCCCATGCCCGCCTCTGTGGGGCTCTGGAGGATGGTGACACCAAGGAGCCTGAAGGATGGAGCCAGTGGCCAAAGACAGGACAGGACGGTGTGCCCGAGAGAAGACACTCTGCCAGAAGACCATGTGGCTGGCTGGTGTTGGTGACCCCAGCTCGATGGTGTCCCACGTGGGCGCCCAGCTCTCTGCTGTGTTCATTAGAAAGCACACTCGAGTGCCCTGATTTATAAATCGCCTTTACTGAGCACCTTGTGGCTGCGGGACTCACTGTCCCGTATGTGGTCCCCGTGGCCTATGACCACATGTGTCTTTAGGTCCCCAGCCCTTCTTTGTCCTGCCTGGAGCGCTTGCCGCCCCCCCCTCCCCCAACTGCACCTTGTTTCAGGGTTTCTGGTGTTTGAACCTTTCTCTTTTCCTTCAAAAGCCTCAGGCCCACTGAAGAAGAAGAGTTGTAACTGTAGCTGGAGCCCAGTTAAGAGTCCCACCTGGTGACTCCCTCAGGCCTTCCTGAGTCTAAAGGGCTCCACACCCTGCTACCTGCACACTCTTCCTGCCCCCAGGGGCATCCCAGGAAATGGTCCTGAATATTGCTGTCAAATAAAGCTTTTCTGTAATTGGCCATTCCTGGAATCTTCCCCCATATGGAGTTTTCAACTGGGTTTTAAGAGGTTCTTTGCAGAATGTCAGAACTTGGCCCTGAAATGCAGAGCCCTCACCTTTGCTCTCTTTGTTTCATAACCTTTGCCACCAGAGTTGGCATTTGCAGGCACCGGGCACTCTGGCTCCTGCCCTGTAAGAGCCTTCCAGCCCCATCCGTAGCACACAGGCCCCCAGCCGGCACTGTGTGCAGGGCGATTATCCTCTGCTGGGAGACCTTTCTGCATCCTTTGTAGGATCTGAGTGTAGGAGAGCAGGAAAGCAAGGCGGACCGTGCAGACACGTGGCCTGCATGGGGCTGGGCTCCCCCACCCCTGCCGCGGTTGGAACCTGCTTTCCTCGCTATCGCCATGTGTGTCCTTTCAACTCCCAGACACCTGCCCACAGTCAGCCTTCTGGGCAGACTGTGACGGATGAGTTATGATGGTTAAGAACTCGGTCTCTTGCATGCCTTCTGCCTGGTTTTGAATTAAAACATTTTACTTTGCGACAGTGTAGATTCGTGTGTTTTAGTCATTTTCTTTGTTGCTAGGGCACAATACCCAGCACCCACAACTTCGAGGAGCAGAGATTTATTTTGGCTCATGTTTCAGTCCATGGTTGGCTGGCTGTAAGGGAGGGCAGCATGGTGGAGGGGCCTGGTGGAGGAGAGCTGCTCACAGCATGGCAGACAGGCGGCAGGGAGAAGGGAGGAGTGTGGAGGGAGATGAACCCTTTCAGACCATGCCCCAGGGACCACCTCTTCCAACCAGGCCCTGCCTCCCAATATCAAGCCACCTATAGCCTTCATAATTCATTCACCATCCAGAAGCCCTGCTGGGGCTCTGTGTGGTCCTTCACCCTGGCACGAACCAGGCCCCTTGCCATGACCCCGTGCCTGCCCCACACTGAGCCTCCACGTGGGAGTCTGAGTCAGGGTCCTTTGATGGCCTGAGCATCCCTCAAATTAGAGCCCAAGAATGTCCCATCCCACGTAGCTGACCTGATATTCTTGTTCCACTGGGTTTTTTTCTTGAATTTGCAGGGATTTTTTTTTTTCTTGAATTTGCAGGGACTGTTCCATGGAGCAGACTCGCCTCCTTTCACTAATTCTTGTGTTCTTGCTTCTTTTCAGACAGGAACCATCTCTGCCAGTCAAGGGACCCTCCAAAGCACTTTGCCATGGATGTGGAAGATGAAGAGAACATGAGTAAGACCTAGGCCTACCACGTAGTCTCAAGTAGCTCATTTCCATTAAGGTTTTAGCATTTTGTAAGCTTGATTAATGAGATGAAATGGGGAACTGGATGTTCCTTTTGCTCTGGGCAGTAGTGTGTTTTCGTAGATTCTGTACAATAGGTACCAGCATTTACCGTGGACGTTTTCCCTGCAGCACCTGTCTAGATTTCCTGTTCCTCGTGGTCGCCATGGGCCATCTTTTTATTCTGGAAACATCCTCTGGGTGCACACCCGTAGCTGTGTGTGGTTTCATGTGATATCTGTTGCAGCCTGGTCCATGTGCTAAGCCCTGTGCGAATCGAGGATGACCTTTGAGCAACGCCTGTTGCTGGGCAGCAGTGGGCACAGCTCCCTGAGGTGTGGGGGCTGCCGTGGCCCTTGGTTTCTAGAGACTTTATGAGAGTTGGGGCTAGCTTGGACTAACCCCAGACCCTTCTGCGGTCCACGCCACCTCCCTGGGGCTGTGGGATGGAGGCCTCAGCTGCACGAAGCTCTCTCAGTGTTGCTCTCTCTGGGAAGTTCGGGGACTGCACCACTCGCTTCTGCTTTGCCCTCAGTCCCAGAGGCCAGCGGGGCCCGAGGAAGCTCAGATGCTCCACGAAGGTGGGTGCCTACCACAGGGAGCCCCCAGGAGATACCATCTTCTTGCTGGTGCACACACATTGCCTGTCTCAAGCAAGAACTCAGGTTCCCTGGGCCAAGCCCTGTTTACTGGAGTGGTTCTGACATCAGAGCCTAGCCCAGGTCACTTCCTGTGACTCAAACACAGTGCAGCATTGGGCACAGGCTGCCCTGAGGCATCTGCAGACAGTGCTCCAGCCATTGTGGTCACTGCGGGCTACTTGTGGACCACAGCAGACGCTCCCACACTACACTTGGCCTGAGTAGCGTGGACGGCTCTGACCCGGCATGCCCAGCTCTGCCAGCCATGTGCCACCTGCAGTGGCGGGGTGTTCTCAGGTTCTTGTGCTCTTGCTCTTGAGATAGTTTACACACCCAGCCATGTGAGTTTGCTGGGTGTTCCACCTGCCATTTCCAGTTTTGCTGCCTCTTAAGAGTGAGAGTGAATTCACACTCCTGCTTCTGGAAGCAGAGGTCATGCTGCACCAGCTCCGCATCCCTTGGGGTGCGTGCTGGGGTCCCCAAAGCCACCTGTGGGGACCGTGGACTGTGTCCCCACACTGGGCCCCTGATGACTAAGACCCTCTGGAGGAATATCCTGGAAAACTAAGCTGCTCAGTGTTTTTGCCAAAACTTTGAGATGCCAGGCCTATGTTTTCTCTCATTTCAAGAGCAATTAGAAGTTTTATCATGATTAACATTCACTTTTCTGAAATGTGGTGCCGTGCCATGATGTGCTGAGAAAGGAGCTGGGTTAGAAGAGCTGTGATAGCAGGGTCTCTTCCAGGTTTACATTTCACTTTCCTTTATTGAGTAGCATCTTTAGTAGAACACGAGTGGTCCTTTTGAAGTGTGTAGGAGTTCAGAACGAGTTTGTACTGTGTCACAGTGTACTTCCCCTCTCATTGCAAGACTACTTGCTGATTCAGTGTTGATTATTGTTATGTCTGAAAAGAAAGAATTGGTTGTTTGCAGGTTATAAATACTTGATTAAATGCATGTCCAAATATGCTTATGATTTGATTTTCTATGCTGATAATTCTGCGTAGCAATGATGTTGAACTGTAAGTGGTGTCTAGTGTGTGATGTTCTCCCTCCACTAATCTCTCGATTTTGTCTTGGCTCTACTTTCTTAAACCTTTGTTCCTTCGAGCACCGAAAGGAGTAACCTACCGGCCTTTTGCTGGAGGATGTTATAAATGAAAATTTAGGAAACATTCCGTCACTTTGTGAACCGAGGGAAGTGGTGTGTGTGTCGGGGTGTCCCGGAGGCCAGGTGTCACGTTGCAGGCTCCCAGGGGTGTGTGTAGACCAGGCTCGGCCTCTGCTGTCCAGGCAGAAGGACCTCAGCTTTAATGTCAAAGGTTGGCACTCACAGGACACCGGCATGTGAGACCTTCCTGTGGGTCATGCTGACAAACATTTTCAGGGTTTACCGTTTGCTCAGCATAATGAGAATCTTCTTTTACATTATATAATAGAAATGGGCCCAAAAGCTATCATACTGGGTTGCTCGTTTATAAATTTAAGAATATTTCGATTGTTTAAAAGGTGGATTTTTGGAAGCTATGTAGAAAGAAGATCTTACCTAAATATCAGCAGTGCTGCAAAGTCCTAAGCTAGGTGACCTGTAAAACTATGATAAAAAGAAATGATTTCTTTTTCTCTTTTAAAAAAACTTAATAAAAGCAGAAATGAACATTTTTTTATTTCCCTTTCTATGGTCAAAATCACGTTTATTTTGACATGTACTTTTAGAATCCTAAAATCATCTTTACTGATTTTAAACATAAAGTAGGATAAATTTTTCAGAAAATGCATCAATTAATTGATTTTTAGAAAGACAATTGTCAGATACATTTATGAACTTAGGTGTAGTCCACTTGCTGCTTTGACTTGGTATTTTGTTCTTACTATTTTTTTTATCAAGGAACAAATTAAGGATTCTGAGGTAAACAGCCCCATATGTAGTGAGAAATCTTTTTTTTTAAAATGTAGTGAGAAATCTTAAATGAGTACCAGAAATAAAACTATGTCCTTCAGAGAGAATCTCTAAAAAGTTGTAACACTTTATACAACGACAGGCATTTTTCTGCCTTCGATTCATAAGCTAACTCCAGCAGTCGCTGGGGTGGCTGGACATCCCGACCCCAAGCACCTGGCCGGCCCGAGGGTTTGCTGGGCGGTGAGAGCTGCAGACCTGTGCGCCAGCGGCCTTGAGCCACCCTGGAAGAGGAGCATGCCAAGGCACATGTTCGTCAGCCGGTCCAGCCATCTGTCTGCATACTGATGGACCACACTGTGTTTCATCAGACACAGTGTGACTTCTGGGTTCTTACCGCCCAGCATTTTGTCAAGCCTGAGGGAGGCGCCGTATCTCTGGGCAGATCAGAATTTTCTTCTCAGTAGAAAAATATTATTTAACGTTTTTACTTTTTTTTTTTTTTTTTTTTTTGCAGTACTGGGGATTGATCGAATCCAGGGCCTTTGCACTGAGTTACATCTCCAGCCCTATTTTTATTTTTTATTTTGAGACAGGGTCTCACTAAGTTGCTGTATTGCCCATGCTGGGCTCAAACTTGCTCTCCTCCTGCCTCAGCCCCCCAGAGTGCTGTGATGACAGGCATTTGCTACCACGCCCAGTTTAAAACCTTTACCTGTTGATGCTGAAGTAGTTGAGGACGAAGCAGAAGAGGTGTTAGCCATTATTCAGCCTCCTCTAGGTGGAGGCTGACAGTCCTTTGGCCTGATGTGCCACTCCTCAATTTGCTTGGGGGACGGATCATGCACACGCGCGCGCGCGCGTGCGCACACACACACACACACACACACACACACACCACTTAAGCGGTCACAAAGAGGTAAAGGAATCTATAAATTTTGCATTTACAAGATCCTGCAACGAAGGCGTTGTAAGTTACTCTTTCTGGGCACCACAGGTTCCAGCAGCGCAGATGTTAAGGAAAACCGCAATCTGGACAACGTGTCCCCAAGGGACAGCAGCACACCCGGGCCCATCGAGGGCGCCCAGCTCTCCAATGGGGGTGGTGGTGGAGGCGGCAGGAAGCGGCCGCTAGAAGAGGGCAGCAATGGCCACTCCAAGTACCGCCTAAAGAAGCGGAGGAAGATGCCGGGGCCAGTGCTGCCCAAGAACGCCCTGATGCAGCTGAACGAGATCAAGCCTGGTCTGCAGTATGCGCTGCTGTCACAGACGGGGCCCGTGCATGCCCCACGCTTCGTCATGTCCGTAGAGGTGAACGGGCAGGTATTTGAGGGCTCGGGCCCCACCAAGAAGAAGGCCAAACTGCACGCGGCCGAGAAGGCCCTGCGCTCCTTCGTGCAGTTTCCCAATGCCTCCGAGGCCCACCTGGCCATGGGTAGGACCCCGTCTGTGAACACAGACTTCACGTCCGACCAGGCCGACTTCCCTGACACACTCTTCAACGGCTTCGAGACGCCCGACAAGGTGGATCCGCCTTTCTACGTGGGCTCCAATGGTGACGACTCCTTCAGTTCCAGTGGGGACCTCAGCCTGTCAGCCTCGCCGGTGCCTGCCAGCCTGGCCCAGCCACCACTGCCCGTGCCACCACCCTTCCCACCACCGAGCGGGAAGAACCCGGTGATGATCCTGAATGAGCTGCGCCCGGGGCTCAGGTACGACTTCCTGTCTGAGAGCGGTGAGAGCCACGCCAAGAGCTTCGTTATGTCTGTGGTGGTGGATGGCCAGTTCTTCGAGGGCTCGGGGAGGAACAAGAAGCTGGCCAAGGCCCGGGCTGCGCAGTCCGCCCTGGCCACAATCTTCAACTTGCACTTGGACCAGACACCGTCGCGCCAGCCCGTGCTCAGTGAGGGCCTACAGCTGCACTTGCCACAGGTGAGGAGGCCACGCATCCCTGCTCCGGGCCACGCTCACGAGCAACTGCCGTGCGCGTGCCCCTCTTGCCTCTCCATTTAGTGGGGTGGTCGCTGCTGAGTCCAGCTGTGGGGTGGCCACGCCTGAGTTCCATGGTGACACGGCCACAGAGTAGCCTGCTGGCATCCGGCTGCATGCTGTGCCCCTGACTGCAGAGCAGGGACACCACGGCACCATCTGTCCACCACACAGGGTTTCAGTCACAGTCCTCTGTCCTCAGGGACCCTTACCCCACAGGAAGCCTTCATCAGGAATAGGAGATGAGAGCCCGAGCACTGCCTCCTGCCATGGTTCCCGCCAGCAGGGCTCCCAGAAACCCAGCAGGGTTGGGGCACTTGGCCTCGTCAGTGGGCCTGGCTGGTGGCTGCATCCCAAGGCGCGCAGAGCCAGGCTGAGCAGAGAAGGAGCCCCAGGCCATGGAGCACAGGAGTCTGGGGCACACAGAGGGGCCCCTTCCATGTGTGGGTGCTCTGCGGGCCGGCTGCCTGGGCATCTCCACACCCCGAATCTCCTGATGTGAGCAGCCACTCTGATGTTTGCTCCCACCCCTGCCATACCTGTGACCCCCAGCAAATGGTGGTAAAGAAAGGAGGACCCTCAGGTGGCTCAGCGGGAGAGGGGCTTTCAGTCTGTTGCTCAGTGCACGTGGGTCCCGCTTATCTTCTTAGAAGCCCAAATCCCGCGGGCCAGCATTCTGCCGTCTTGTGTGTTAGCTCTTTTCTGTCAAGTGCCCTTTGGTATGAAGGTGGCATATCCTACATCCAACCGGGAAACAGAGGACTTGGGTGTGACAGACAGGAAGCCGCGAGATCCCGGGGTTTTCTCTCCTGTCTCTGACCCAGCTCGAGGAAGCTCTGCAGTTGGAGCCTGAGGTGCTCAGTTCTTCCCAGTGTTTTCGAAGAGGACCTCTGTTTTGCCCGAAGCAACCAAACACAACACTCAACACTCGTAGAGTGATCTGTCCAGAGTGTTTCTGGTGCTTTGTGAACCAAGTACTGCTTCCTTTGCTCACACTGTGATAGGGAATCACGCTTCCATTTGTCACTTTACAAAACAGTGGCCCTAAAGTCTGATGACATTTAAAGCCCGGCCTTCCCGTTTGATAGTATCCCAGCATCTGCTGTGACTCTTCCTCCCCTTGTTGACAGGGTGTCCACCGTTGGTCCCCCTGCAGGGCTGTGCAGGGTGAGCAGACAGAAGTCCCCAAGAGGATAAGTGGCTGCCCTTGTCTCATTGACCTCAGGAAAGGACCAAGCTCCGGGCCAGGGCGGCGGCTGCCTCTGCTGGGATCCAGGTCCCCTCAGCCTGTCCTGGCGTCAGTGTCCTCTTGGTTCTCTGCCTCTGTGTGGTGGCCCCAGGTCACGCGGATGTGACGGTTTCTCTACAGGGGACCTGGTGGTGGCCTCATGCCTGTGGCTGTCTCACTGGGTTTCACATCTTTGATGAGAAGTTTCAGATGAGCTTCTTTGGTGGGTACAGACCCTTGGTCCTCTCTCGGGAAGCCCTCAGAGGATGCAGACCAAGCATCCTGGTCTTAGGACCTGCTGCCCTGTGAGAATTGAGGGTGTAAGTGGGCTTGTAACTCTAGACTGTGCTGCCCCACCCAGCTGTGATGAGGCCTCCTGGGCTCTGTGTCATGGCGGGGACTGTAACAGGGCTGGACTTTTAAAAGCACACTGCTTTTGTTACTGTGTCCACCCCAGAAGTTAGAGGCTGGCGGCTTCCTGAACTGCTCAGGGGAGGCCCGCAGCTCTGTGTGGGGATTAGGCGCCGCCCTGGGGCCTTGGAGCCGGGTCCCCCAGTGCCACCAGTGCCGGTGCCCGCGTTCGCTCTGCAGGTCGCTCTGCGTGTCTGCCTCTCTCTGAATGCCGAGACGCATTGCCCCACGTCTTGTTTTTATGTGTGAGTTCTGTGCTCTGTCCTTCACCCCACCCTGTCATCTTGTCCTGCGTGCTCTTGCCCTCCTCGCTTGCGCCCACACGTGTCGCTGATGTCCCCTGAGAGTGTGAGGACCTGGCCACTGTTGTGACACCACTGGGTCCCCGGGGTGTCTGCTAGTCCGGGGTAGAGGACATCTGCAATGGCTTTGTCCCCGAGTAATGCATCCTTGGGATGAGGAACGTGACACATTTGTCCACCGGGAAGTTTTTACTGGTGGCCAGGTGGGGATGTTTGGGTCGTCAGTGGCCATTTGACTGTCTGGCGAGTGGTAGATCAGTGGGATGGTGTCAAGCTCTTTGTCACACACCCTGCAGTGCATCCTTCCCCAAACACAGAACACTGAGGCCATCTCCAGCTCTGACAAGGACCTCGGCTCCGAGAAGCATGCCCTGTGGTACAGGAGTCCTGAGGGCACACTGGCCTCCCCCTTTCGAGGGACTATACGAGCCGCCCGTGCTCCAGACACTGGGCCGAACGCTGGGCCGGGTCAGTGTGCACAGGGCATGTCTCTGCAAGAGTGAGGTTCCTGCAGCGGTCGCTGCTCTCTGGCATCTTGCTGCACCCCACACACCCACACACTGCTTTGTGCTCCAGTGCAAGCAGTCAAAGGGCTCTCTGCTGGGAAAGCCCCAATGCCAAGGTGCATGGCACGGGGGGCCCAGGAAGTATCTGGCAGAGCAGCATGGGGCATGAGCTGACCCTTCTCCATGCCTCGGTTTCCCCATGTGAAGCAGGGCATGGGCGTGGGCCTCACATTCCATGTGTGTCGGCTTCTGTGTCCCTGCCCAAGGACCCCCAGCTAGAGCCTCACATGATCCTGGGGTGTCTGTGTCCCCATGGGGTGTTTCGGGGAAAATGCATGTGGACACATGTGACACACGTGTGTATGCACAGGCACGTCAGCCTCACCAATGTGGTCCCTAGAGCGGGGCCGGTCTGTGAGTGTCCCCAGGGCAGGACGGCCTGTGTGACACCAAGCCGCAGCCCTGCCCAGTGTACGCAGCCTAACACGGGCTCTGTTCCTCGCCCAGGTGTTGGCGGATGCCGTCTCGCGCCTGGTCCTGGGTAAGTTCGGCGACCTGACGGACAACTTCTCTTCCCCGCACGCACGCAGAAAAGTGCTGGCAGGAGTCGTCATGACGACAGGTAACTGCGCGCGCCGGTCGGACCCTGCCTGTCCCAGATCAGCAAGGGCAGCTGCCGCCAGCCCGCAAAAACACGGGACACGGCAGGCTGTGTCCAAGTGTTGTCTGCCCACAGACATCTCGGGGGAGCCCGACTCCGTCCCCGCACCCTCCGTTCCCTGAACGCTCCTCCCTGGAGAACGAGTTCTGTGTCCACCCTCCAGTTCTCTCATCCCTGTCACTTGCCGGCCCCACTCGGTGCCGGACACGGCAGGCGCGACCCTCGTTCGTGTGCCGCCGGGCCTGTAGCCTTGTTGCTGCGGTGCAGCCTGATCAGTTCCGTGCTCCTTCTCGGGGCTGCAGCCGGCTGCGGCCTGAGAAAATCTGTCCAGAGGCTCCCAGGAGCAGAGTGTGTCTGTGTGACCAGGAGGAGGAGCCGCATGGAGTGTGTGGCTCCTGGGCTGCGCTGTGGGCTCTGTGCTCCCGGTGCCTGCTCGACCAGCCTCCTGGACAGCTGGCTGAGGCACAGAGGGAAGATGCCAGCGGCCAGGAGAAATCTGGGCCACCAGGTCGGCCTTTCCCCTGGGATGCTGCACTTCTCTCAGGTCACGGGGCGTCGCGAGGCTGACGTACTGGGCGTGGTGCCAGCAGATGTGACGGCGTGGCGGGCAGCGCGTCGGTGCGGCAGTCCCCAGGGCCTTGCTAGGCCCCTGCGTCGGCATCTCGTCTCTCCTCTTGCCTGCTCTTTGCCACATTTCCACTCTGCTGAAGGCTCCACCCCTCCACCACCCTTGAAGCAGCTTCCTAGCATGGCCCAGGTCCCATGTGGAGCTGTGAGGGGTGGCCATGTCCCCTTCTGTCAGGCCCCTCAGCCACTGCCGCAGGGGCCAGTTGCCTGCAGGAGCCTTCCGTGTCTTCCCGTGACTGTGTGCTCAGAGCCTAAGCCAGCTGCCCGGCACACAGCACTCCCTCGAGGATAGCGGGAGCTCTGCCGTCCCCGAGACTGGCCGGGGGGGGGCGTCCTGTCGGCAGTGAAGACTGCTCTGTGCCTCTGAGCTGAGGCGGGTGCAGAGAGGGAGGTTTCCCGCGGGCCTGGCCTGGCACCCTCCATGATGAGTGTGGTCACTGCAGGCCACTGTCAGCAGCGGGGCTGGAATCCAGGGTCTCACACGTGCCGGGCGGGTGTCGGCATCACCAGGGCCATGGTCTGTCTCCGGGTTGACACCATGAATGTGCCAGGCCACCAGTGAAGACCCTTTCCCTTCTGTTCCTCTTGGAGCCCGGAGGCCGTTCTCGGCCTCCTTATGGGCCGGGTATTTGACTTCAAGGTTAATCCCCAGACAGTCAGGCTACCTTTGTTCAGGGAGGTGCCGGGGCTGGCACTCAGGGCTGTGCATGTGCTAGGCAAGCACTCTGCCGCTGAGCCTTATCCCCAGCCCTTTTTGCCTTTGTCTTGAGACAGTATCTCACTGAGTTGCCTGGCTGGCCTCGACTTTAGGGTTACAGGCGTGCACCACCATGCCTGGCAGTGAGGTGACCTGATTCACAAGTGCGCCTTGCCATGCTCCTGGGGTGAACGGTCAGGAAAAGCAGTTACACTGTGCCCCACAGAGCAAGGCCGTGGCCTCCCGGGGTCGGGAGCACAGAGCGGTCCCCTGGAGGAGGCCCTGCAGGCTCGGATTTGCGAGCGATATCCAGACGATGTGAGGATACGCTTGGTGCTCCGCAGACCCCTGAGCGTCTTCCGCTGACAGGCTGGGCCAGACAGGTGGTTCACTGTGAGTCGCTGACGTCTCCTGCTGTCTTCCAGGCACAGACGTCAAAGACGCCAAGGTGATAAGCGTCTCAACGGGGACGAAGTGTATCAACGGCGAGTACATGAGCGACCGTGGGCTGGCGCTGAATGACTGCCACGCGGAGATCATCTCCCGCAGGTCCCTGCTGAGGTTCCTGTACGCACAGCTGGAGCTCTACCTGACGTGAGTGCAGAGAAAGTACCAGAGTGGTCACTGCGTCTGCTGATGACCGCGTCCTAGCACCTCCCGTGACGTGCAGTTATAACACGTACGTGTGCACGCATACACGTGTACACGCATGCACACAGACTACACAGGCACCAGTGTGACCGTCGCACAGCCGTAGATCCCGGGTCTGCTCTAAGACTGTGTGGCTTTGCTCTGTGTGGTGTGGACACACATGGAGCTTCCCCAGCCTCCCATACCGTGGCTGTTTTCATCCTGGCCCCTGCCCAGGCAGAGCTAATCCTGTACCTCACCACTGTTCCTTTTTTGGCAGCCTGGAATTGAACCCAGGGCTTTGCTGTAAAGCTGCAACCCCAGCCCTTCTATTTTGAGATGGGGACTCGTTACATTGCCCAGGCTGGCCTTGAACTTGATATCCTCCTGCCTTGGCCTCTTAAGTAGCTGAAATTGTAGGTGTGGGCCACTGCACCTGTTCTGTATAAGGCCACTTCTCACACATGTCGGGTCACCCCGAGAAGGAGCAGCCACTCCTGGTTTGATGACATGTCCATTGTCCAGTGGGCCTGTTAGTGATTGTAAATGTGACAAAGCTGAAAATTCTGGGCTCTGAAAATTGTTCTAAACATGGCATCCTAACCATCCACAGCATTAAGCGTCACTTGCCCGACTTTTCCTTGCAGTAGCAAAGATGATCAGAAGAGATCCATCTTCCAGAAGTCGGAGCGGGGTGGCTTCCGGCTGAAGGATACCGTGCAGTTCCACCTGTACATCAGCACCTCGCCCTGCGGCGACGCCCGGATCTTCTCCCCGCACGAGCCGGTGCTGGAAGGTGCGGTGGGCCTTGGGCCGCGAGGAAAGTGGTGCCCGCGGCAGTGCCTTTCTGCTTTTTGTCTTCGATTTCAGCCTTGGGTGTGGATCCAGTAGGAGTCATTATAAAAGCGTGGATTCTTTCTTCCTATTTGTTTCATTAGAAAATTTTAATGAATGAAAAGTCCTGGTTCTAAAAAAAGGAAACAAAGAAAAATGCCAATTCTGATTAACAAGTAATGAGCGTGTGAAGTTCTTAGCTCAGAGTCGTGTCCACACTTGGTTTCTCCCGGAATCAGACACTATGTCCTGCACGCTCTGGATGAGCTGTAACAAAGGGCGAGGGGCGGGGCTGCCCTTGCTGGAGCAGCGGACGGGCACGGCCAGCTGCTACTGCTGTCAACCTGTCTGCAGATGAGGCCACATCCACATCCCTGCTCCCAAGTTTAAGCCTTGTTTATTCAAATAGAACATTTGCTTACATTATTTCCCTTGATGATAAAAGCAATAAACTCACTGTGGAAAATGTTATTTTTAAAATACAAGAAAAAATTAAAATCACCCATATCATATAACCCAGGACTAATTACTGTGGATGTTTTGAACTTTCTGTGGATTTATTCTCCATTAATCTACATTTATTTTTTAAATTTAAAAAATACAGGGGGTAAAATGTAACCAACACCTAAGTACCCATTACCAGAGATGGGAGACCTTAGTACCCGTCCTGTTCTTGTCCCATTCATCATTAGTGATAGAATCCTTTTGGTCACAGTGGCTCCCCCTCCCCAGCCCTTGAGGAGAAAACACTCATGTATTTGGTTTGACTTAATGGCCTTTCTGCTCAATTTTTTTTTTTTTTTTTTGGTGTTGAGGATCAAACACAGGTCCTTGTACTTGCAAGGCAAGCACTCTAACCACTGAGCTAAATCCCCAGCCCCCTTTCTGTCCAATTTTATAAATTCACATTTTTGGGTATTTATGTATGTGTGTGGCTATGTAGCATATTTATAGGGTATTATTAGATAAGCTCTTCCAACTATTGAAATTAAATAGACGGTTTGCTCCCTGTGAGTTCTGAATGCCCTCTTTCTCTCTTAGAACCAGCAGACAGACATCCGAATCGTAAAGCAAGGGGACAGCTACGGACAAAAATAGAGTCTGGTGAGGGGACGATCCCAGTGCGTTCGAACGCCAGCATCCAGACATGGGACGGTGTGCTGCAGGGGGAGAGGCTGCTCACCATGTCCTGCAGCGACAAGATCGCCCGGTAAGAGTCAGAGCCTGGCGGCCACTCATTGCCCCACAGCTCCTTCCTGCCCAGTCCCCAGGTGTTCCACGGTGTGCTCCAAACAGGTGCCTTGGGGGACAAGGGGACCTTGTCCAGGAAGCTCCAGGCTTCCCGCATGACCCCTTCAGGACAGCAGCTCGTTGGCATCTGGGTTAGACCAGTCAGTGTGTTGAATGTGCTGTGGGATGTGACATTTAGAGTGAACAGAAAAGGGTTCCTCTGCAGCACGGGTGCAGTTTCATCGGTCGCCATCTGTGAGTTAGCGTTGTGGGCGTCGACACAGTGGGAACAACACGAGCTTGTCACAGCCCTGTGCCCGACCACAGTGCGTCTCCCACCATACTGCTGGGTTAGGCCTGAGCTGGGCGCGAACACCGCGCTCTGGACAGCAGGTGCCTGGACACGGCACTCTCTTGGGGCCTGCGCCAGGTCGGGTTTTAGATGACCCATTTCTTCATATACTGGTATCATGTCTTTGTTTTTGTATTTCAACTAATATTTATTTGGGGAAAAAAGCTACATGAACAAGTGGTAGAAAGCATGTAAAATTGAACCCTCCCTCCACAGGCTCCTCTGAGGAGCGCAGGACGAGCAGCTCTGGGACGCTGTTCAGAGGGTGTTAAATGGACACGTGCACAGGGGCACAGACTTCTTCTTTATCCCTGCGTGTCTCTTGGGTACAGGGCCAGCCTGTAACAAGGTTGAGGGAGGCACATCTCACTCGTGGTGAAAACCGCCATCACATTCAAGCCGTTACTGTTCTAATTTATTTAGCAGTCGGAGCTGGATCTGGGGAGCTGTCCAGATTGGTAGCTCTCACCACTCTCAGTGACTGACTCCAAACGTTAAACCGGGTGGATTGAAGTGGTAGACAGTGTCTCTTGACAAAGCCAAGATCACATCACTGAAAGCGGGATCTAAAGACATCTTTGTACCAGCAAACTCTCTTCACTCTTCACTCTATTTGGCCTCAACCCTCAGCACACATAAACACAGAACTATATAGAAACATGAAAAATAAGGCACCAAAATGCCTCCAAAAACTCCCCTGAAGCAGGTCTAAGGGGCACTGATGGAGAGCAAGTCAAACACCAAATGGCTGAATTGTATGAAATGAACAAAAAAGAAGCAAGAAAACTTGGTGAGATCAAAGATGAGATAACCAAACACAGGAATTAATAAACAGATTGATTTATGTAATGAAGAATAAAATTAAAAGGTAGAAAAGCTAACCAAAATAATTGGAAACACGAAGTACAAATTTACCAACAAAATAGAGCCCATGAAAAAGTGCCAAACAGAAATTCTGGAGATAAAAAATTATATTTAATATATGAGCAGCAGAAGTGTGATCAGTGTGAGGAGAGAAGGCAAATCTGATACACAGGACTGTATACTCAGAGAAATCTTAAAAAGAGAGGAAGGAAAATTGATCCAACAGCCACTAGATGATACAAAGAAGACTAACCTAAGACTGAGGAGTTAGACAAGAGTCAGGACAGCACACAGAATAAAACATCTGATCACAACAATCGTAGCAGAAAACTTTCCAAGTATGGAAAAAGAATTCAACATCCAGGTTAGCAAAGGATATAGAACCTCTAATGATTACCACCAGAGAAGGGCCTCTCCATGGCACATCCTAGTAAGAATCCCAGAAGCCCAGCACAAGGATGGAATCTTAAAAGCTGCCAGAGAGAAGCAAAAAAATCACTTATAAAGGTAAATCCAGTAGAATTGTAATAGGCATCATCAATACAAACTTTAAATGCCAGAAGAGCTTGGAATGAAGTGTTTCAGGCCCCAAAAGAAAAAAAACTTTCAACACAGATTAATATATACTGAAAAACTATCTTTCAAAATTGATAGAGAAATAAGGACATTCCATGACGAAGAGTACCTGAAGAGCTACATGAATACCAAACTGGCGTTCCAGAAACTTTGCGAGGATGTCCTAGGTGGAGACAAGCCAACAATACCAAAAAATCTGATGGTGTGTGTATGTCAAGCAGGATGAGTAAACAAAAGGGGCACGTAACAGAATTGGCAACAGAAAAATAGTGCAATAATAGGAATAAGTCAGTATCTTTTCAGGAATAACTCTCAATGTAAAAGTGGCCTCAATTTCCTAATCAAAAGACACAAATTAGATTGGATCAAAAAACTAAATGGTGTGCTGTGTACAAGAGACACATCTAATCCAAAAAGAAATTCATAGACTAAAAATCAAAAGGATGGAAAACAATATTCCGTGTGTTAAGACCCCAAAAGCAAGCAAGGATAGCAATCTTAATTTTCAGGTGAAGTAGACTTCAAGCTAAAATTATCAGAAGAGGCAAAGGTGATGAAAAGAGGTACACAAATATTCGTGCACCTCAATACCCTACTTTTACTTTCAAATGTATGGAGTTAATGTATATCTACAGAGTGTTCTATGCTACCACACAGAGTACTCATTCTTCTCAGCAGGATGTGGAACTTTCTCCAAAACAGACCACTTGCTAGCCCATAAAAGTTACTTAAATAAATACAAAAGAATTGGAATTAATATGCATATTACCAGATCATAGTGCAAGGAAACTAGAAAACAATGGCAAAAGAAACCACAGAAATTATGCCAACACATGGGAATTAAACAATACCCTCTTGAATAATCACTGGATCACAGAAGAAATCAAAGAAGAAATGAGTTCTCTACCAGTCTGGGTGGGGAAGCTCCTGGAATCTCTTAGGACACTGTGTGCAGAATTAATGGCTCCTCAGAGATGCAGGTTTTGCAAGATCATAGTTTGCAGTGTGCCTCAGGGGCTGAGTTCCCTTAAGATGACTGAACCCTTAGAGACTTTTAATCTGCTTAGGAAAAGGGCCCTGAGGCCTTCAACTTTTTCTCTGGAGAGGGAAATTTTCTTTAATTTCCTTTCTAGAAGGTGGCAGGCTGAGGCCTAGGCTTTGGAAGACTGGTGAGCACGTATTCATCTTCTCTGTGTGTAGAAACCCTGGTGCTGGGAAGATCAGTGGACACAGCAGGAATCCCTACTCCTGGATTACGCGGATCAGATGTAGCAGGGGCTGGTGAGGGCCCCACAGAGGGGTGCTTGTGAGGAGAACTGAGGGGCAGCTGCCCAGGAGGGAAGGCCATGTGGAATGCTGGGCCCTGGGGAGCCCTTGGGGAGCGTGAAGGAGTGGCTGAGCTGGCCTGTGTGCCTGCAGGCAGGTGCCAGCCACTGTGCAGGAGGGACGGAGGGCAGGGGTGGCGTCAGCCAACCTGGTCTGGAGGTAGGTTCCAGGATTTGCTCCCTGTGCTGTGACAGGAGGGGTGGAAGCCAGGTGACCCCAGCCGCCCGCCTTGTTCATAGCCTGGGCTGTTGGGCTGTGTGGTTTCTGGCTCATTCTCCCAACCACAGATGAGTACCACAAAGCGCATACAATTTTTTTACAATTTGGCCAAACTGAGAAGGGCGGCCAGTCTGACTCCCCCCTCAACAGGCAGAGGCGCTCCGGTTCATAGACGGTGGCGAGACAAAAGCCAGAAGGATCCAGGTGTGGATCAGGCAGGTTTGGCCCAGGGGTGGACAGCATGAAGCCCGCCTGGGGTCAGACCTGGGCTGGCAGTTTACTCGTACACGCTCAGGGTACAGAAGCTTGGAGACAGGTTTGTCTTGTGTGTGTGTTGTGGTTTTTTTTTTTTTAATTTTTGAGGATCCATTTTACCCTCTCTCAGTGATGGTGAACCTTTTAAAGTCTGAGTGCTTAAACAGCAACCCAAAACCCACTTATTTATTGCAAAGTGGCAACGCTGCAATTAAACCTGAATGCTCGGCTGCTGAGGTGATGCTGGGGCGACGCGGCTCGCGTGCTGCATGCCGCAGCCTTAGTGTCTCTACCCCCGCTCTAGGCTAGACT
The DNA here is from genome assembly GCA_004026905.1 of Hystrix cristata. Classification (NCBI taxonomy): domain Eukaryota; kingdom Metazoa; phylum Chordata; class Mammalia; order Rodentia; family Hystricidae; genus Hystrix; species Hystrix cristata. Next base: position 12,811 of record PVJO010002268.1, on the reverse strand, counting down.
TTCCTTCTTGGTTTAGTTCAGCCCTCAAGCTTTTTTATTTTCTATTGTAATTTTTTTGACTTTTTATTTTTCTGTTAGTACGTGTTTGCTCTATACACATATACATAACACATCTTCATTCTTTTTTTGTTTTCCATCTTTTAGCCCCTCTTCCAACTCTTGGTCCACACACCATTTGCAGAAGCTCTATTTTCATCATTTTCTTCTTTCACTTTTTTCTATCCCTTTCCCTCTCTTCCCTCCCACCTCCCTCCAACTCTTCTCTCATCCGTTTGAAAAAGATCTGCCTGCTTTGTCTGTCTTCAGTCTCTCCCTCCCTCTCCCTCCCTCTCCTCTCTCTCTCTCTCTCTCTCTCTCTCGTGTGTGTGTGTGTGTGTGTGTGTGTTAGTTTCTCATGTAAGAGAAACCATGCGATATTTAAGTTGTGTGTCTGACTTATTTCATGTAATATTATAGTTCAGGTTTGCATCCATTTAACTATGAATGCCTCAAGTTCATCTTTCCTTATGGCAGAGCAGTGCTCCACGGTGTGTGAATACCACATTTTCTGTTTCCTTTCATCTGCTGATGGGCACGTAGGCCTTTTCCAAAATGTGGCTATTATAAATTGCACTGCTACACACACAGGTGTGCACGTGTCACTGTGTGTGCACACGTCAGGTGCTGGGAGTGCGGCAGTGCTCGGGCGATACTGCTGCGCCGCCCCCCCCCTCTGTCTCAGTGGCCAGTGCGGCTGTCCCCACCGTTGTCCCCCTGGCGGGTGGTGGCAGGAGGCTCACCACACCCCTGAGGCAGGCTGGCCCCAAGGCTGGGTTCAGAAGAGCAGGGAAAGCCCAGGCCCAAGTTTTGAGGGACCCCAGAAGAGCTGATAAAGATGTGCAGGACGCACACATGGCCCCCGATAACCCTTTTGGAAAGAGCCTCTGGCCAGCGTGTCATCACTAAAGAACGCAACCGCCCAGAGTCACTGCGCAGTTTAGTTTTAAGATCGATTTTTCCTCTAGACTGTTGCAGTGCCTGGGTCGGGTGGTTGCTCATCCACACCGTGGTTCTTGTCTGGTTGTCTCCTAGCTATGTGGCGGGACTATCAGAGATGCTTCTCTCACTCTGAACCGGTTTCTCTCCCCTGCAGCTGGAATGTGGTGGGCATTCAGGGGTCCCTGCTCAGTATCTTCGTGGAGCCCATCTACTTCTCCAGCATCATCCTGGGCAGCCTGTACCATGGCGACCACCTCTCCCGGGCCATGTACCAGCGCATCTCCAACATAGAAGACCTGCCGCCGCTCTATACTCTCAACAAGCCCCTGCTCAGCGGCAAGTACCAGCGTGGTCATTGCACCCCAGGCCCCGGGCTCCCACACCTGGGCCCTGAATTGCCAGCCCCCAGCCAGCCTGTCTGCCAGGCAGCAACAGAGCTACGTGAGAGGGCAGGCTTCTGGGGTGGGCTGCAGTGCCTTCCAGGGGAGGCCATTGAGGAGCCAGGCCTCCCGAGCCTTTCATAGAAGAATAGAACTGCGGTGACCTGGGGCTGCGTCTCCCCCTTTCTTGTGTGGTGTGCATTCCAGCCTTGCTGGCAAAGACTCAAATGCTGTGAAAATTAGGAAGCATTGGCATTTCTGGGTGAACAAGGCTGGAGCTGGCCAAACACCTGCCCTCACAAGGAGCCACTGTGCGCCACTCAGAACCCTCAGTCCCCTCTGCTCTGGTGCTTTGTGCAGTTTATTACCCGTTTCTTTTCTTCTTTTAGAATTTCAGTGGCTGGCAGTAAAGTAAACAGGAGCTTTGAATTCAAGGTCCTAACTTCTAGGCCCACCCATACTTAAACAAGGACCCAGTAAAGGTATTTTTTTGCCCTTTTGAAAATAATGTTTTACTGACATTTTTTGAGCTGGAAACTAAAATGCTGCACTAAAACACGCTTCTTTTGGTGTGTGCCTAGACTCGTCCTATCCCAGTGCTTGGCTCCTAGCATGTCCCGGATTGAAGGAAGCAGTGTGGAGTTGATCAGAACGCATGCTGAGACACACCACAAGTGCACAGGGATGGGGAAAGCAGGGCATCCCAGGGAAATCTTACAGACCCGTCCCAGGTTCTGATTCTTTAAGAAAAACAGAGTTGACTGACAGATAGCACTGCTGGGGTGAGTTGGACTTGGAGTGTCACTGCCATCTGGAGTATTTATGTGTGTTGGTGATTGCTTTACTGTGGGCTGCAACATAAATTCCCTGCTTTGCTCTTCGGGTACTAGATTTGAGGGTTCGGCACTTTATTGGTCCATTTCCTGTTGCTACAGCAAAGTACCGGAGGATGGAAACCTATAAAGGAAGGTGTTTTTAGTTCACGATGCTGGAGGCCGAAAGCTTCTGTGGGCAGACAGGTCTGTTCCGCATGTGTGAGGGCCTGTGGGGAGCGGAAAGAAACCAGCATGGGAAGAATATGTGCAGAAAGAGCTCATGGGCGACGGGGGAGCCAGAGGCATCAGGGTCACTGTGGTCAGTGCTGGCTCCTCTCCCCGGAGCTGACCACGGTGCACAGGCTGCATATATCCCTGCTGAGGACTCACCCTCTAGCCCTGCACCTTTGTGGACATACTCAGAGCTAGCCGATCCCTGGTAAGTGCTTGGTGTCAAGGGTCACTGTGATTTTATTCCCGGACCCCGAAGCATTGCTTGAGGGATTCACAGCACATGGCAGGTGCCAGCGTCCTTCCTCAGGTCCCGCCTGAGTGCTGCACCTGCGCGTGTCTGGTCATTAGCCATGATCCACAGAGGAAGCCATCACCTCGCTAGTGTAACGTCTGTGACTGCTGTGCAGACGAGAAGAGGGTTCCCGTCAGGGCTGTGTGGAGGGCGTGCTGTACACATCTGTAAACGGTGATGAAACCCCATCTGTGTGATGGACCCTGACGTTACTAGGATTCCATGCGAATGATTTCCAGGAGGACCAAGTCTATCATAAAGTGGTCTTCTCTTCCCCCATCCCCCAAAACCATCTGCACTTCCCAGGGCCACAGTAGCTGTGTGTTCAGCTTCGCAGTCTTCCCATTGGTCTGCTGCTTTCTCCAAGGCTATGCCACCTGGGGGACCTGCTGAGCCCCACCATGTACCTGCTTGAGTCTACTGTATGGCAGCTTATGTGCCTCAGTTTCTCCTGTGCCTAGTGATGAGAGTGGGCTCAGTCTCAAGTAATGCTCTGCCGCCCATGGCTCTGTGGTGTCCTTCACATTTGTAGAACCGCAACAAGTTCACCTGGAGGAGTAGAAGGACCCCAGCCCAGCCTCGGTGAGGTTGACATGGGAAGACTGTCATTTTTAATCCAGCATAAACTCAGCATGTTTTGAGCATACATTCCTGAGGGCACCATGGCCTGGGCCCTGCTATGAGACACCCGCTGTCCTCCACAGTGGCAGCCCGGACGAGGTGGCCTCTCGTGCTTCCTCCTCTCCATTTTTGCACCGCACGCTTCAGGGCAGTCCCCTGGTCCGGCTGACCCTGTGGGTCCCTGGGTCGCTGAGGATGCAACAAAGGCCAGTGGCATTGACTGTCCCTGTGCGTGTGGCGGCTGCAGGGTCTCAGTAGCAGACTGCTCAGCGGGGTCCGTGGGCCAGGCTGTCTGTAGTGCTGGTTTTGGTGCTAATGTTGTCACAAAACACGAAGTAAACAAGGCAGCATTGGGGCAGAATCCCTGAGTCCGGGCGGAGTTTGGGAGCCGTGAGAGGCCAGCAGGGTAGGAACAGGCCGCTTCGGGTTTTTAGAGTTCTTTTGTGGGAAGCGACTTTAACAGTGAGATATGGTTACCTATTTTATTGATGATGTTTAAAATGTTTAAGTGACAATTGTCATGCTCTGTCGGGCACCATCTCCATCTCATTTCTGGGGTACGCACATGCTCTTCAAGCTTCTCGGCCAAATCTTCACATCTGTGCTGGAGTCCCTGCCTAGCAGGAAGGGCCTGGCACCACCCTCTTCCCAGGAGCAGCCGGACCTGCTGCAGGAGGTCACAGGCCCGCGCAGAGCATGAGCAGAACCCAAACCCAGCGCTGAGGCTGGCCAGCTCCCGCCACGCCTGCCCCCCAGGTTCCCGGTGTGCGTGTTTGCGCGCGCTTGCGAGGGGGGCGGGGTGGGGCGTGTTGTCCCCTGGAGACAGCTCCTCTGTGTTCAAACCCCTGCGGTCTCCTTGAAGGAAGAGCACGCAGTGCTCCTCTGTGGGAAGCCTGGAGCAGTCCTGAGCTTGGGCTGGAGGGCGCCCTTTCCTCTCAGCCCCGGAGGTGTGTGCTCCCCACTGGCAGGCAGACCTGGGCACTGAGGCTCCCCTCCCACGTTGGTGGCCTGCGGCCTGGCTCCAGCAGGTGCCCTACACACAGCTTTCCTTACAGGCGACTGCTGCACAGGTCTGCGTCTTTCCCACGTACTAAGGGACTGATAATTCTGTAACAGGAGCCCTCGGTAACCTTGCTGTTTCCGATCACTTCTTAGCGCCCTACTGTTAGGAAGACATTAGAAGGTGCTGTAGGGTGGGATAAGATGGTCAGAGCCAGCTCTCGTCATTCTTCACTTGTGTCCGTTTTTAGGCCAGCAGACGGTTTCTCTAAATTTTTGCTTTAAAAGTTCTGATTCGGCACACTTAATTTACAACAGCTGAGGGACACTCATTACCAGCAGCTTGCTTCTGCCTTTATTGGTTTCTGCAGGGTGCCTGGGATCAGCTCATTACCCTAGTTCTCGCTCTGCAGCCCGGGAAGATGACGGCCGTCCGCATCAGCCCCGCATGCAGCCCCAGGGACTTGTGGAGAACGTGCTCGTGAGCGCTGGGGGCTTTCTGCCCCAGAAAAAGCATGCGGCTCACACTGGAACCTTGGGCTAGCTAGTTTCTTCTTGCCTTGTTTACTCCATTTTTGCTAAAGTTACCACTTTATTTAGCTTGAAATACAAAAAAAAAACCTTGCACTTTTAGGGTCTTATTGTTTTAGTAGTTAATTGATCATTTAGTTTTAGTGCAAAATGCTACTGTACCAGCTTTTAAGTACCCTTCAGCAGTGATTTTTATTTTGTCACAGAGCAGTCATGGACTCTCAAAGGCAGATGACATAACGTAAGTATTAGCCATTTGTTCATGAAACAGTCAATCCTGTTACGGTCAGAGATTTGCCCCACTTTACGCTGGAGTGGACTCGGCCTCCTCTGCTCCCCAACGGTGACACTTGCAACACTGTCAGCAGGCACTTGGGTAGCTGGCACTAACCTGAGAAGGAGCAGCTCTGGGTCAGGGTGGAGGATCCCATCAGAGACCCCAAGAAGGACGTTTTCAGAGGAAAGTGAATTTATCTCAACAGATAGCTAGGGAGCTGGCTGCTCTTGAAAGGGCGCAGCCTTGAGCAGCTCGCCAGTTCCACAGCTGAACTGCGTTGCTGCTACGCGGTGTGCTACAGGGAAGGACTATGTGGGTTCTTCTGCTCGTGGACATTCAGGTTGTTTCCAGGCACATACTGTCACAGGTTGTATCTGGAGTCCCCCAAGAGCCTCATGTGCTCACAGGCAGGGCTTGTGGAGGGCAACTGGATCCTGGGGCCTGCCGGCAGGAGTTGGCATCCAGCTGGAAGAGGCGGTCACTGGGGCGTGGCCTGGAGGCTCCACCACCCTCCCTGGCTGCTCCTTTCCCTCTGCTTCCTTCCTGCCACGCCCTGAGCAGCTCTCCTCTGCCATTGCACCCACCTTGGAGCCAGCCAGCTGTGGACTGTGAGCCAAAATACACTCTCCTCCTTTTAAATGTTTGGGTGTTGGGCGTTGTGTCTCAGCCGTGAGGAAAGTGGCTGAGACGTTGACTCTCAGCGGCTGCTGAGAAGAGTCCTGTCGGGATCTCCAGCTCTGTGCTCCATCCGAATGGCTGTTCCCCGGCAGGGATAAGTCCTGAGACGGCGGCGTGTGTCGAACTCTGCAGGAAGCTGCTAAACTGTGTCTTCATTTGCCTCTCCCTAATGACTAGAGAAGTCAACAAGCTTTTCCGTTGTGAATTTGCCATTCCTGCGTCGTCTTCAGTAATTGTGTCAGAGCTTTTGCACGTTTTTGTCGAGTTGTTTAACTTTTTCTGGATGCTTTCCCAAGACCACGCTCGGGACAGGGCTCTCCACGCCCAGCCGTCCTCCCCAGCACTGTCTCAGGGGTCCTGCCCAGTGCAGAGGAGCGAAAGAAAACACCAGACTGCACCCTAAGAAATAAAAAATGAACAGCATGGCCACTGGAATAAATAAAGCTCAATGGGATCTATTAAAAAGCTAGTAGGACAAATACTGCTATAGATTAGCAATGAACAACTAGAAATCTAAATAAAAGTGTGACATTTAAAGTAGCATCAGAAATATCAAACATTTAGAGGCACATCAGACACAGGATGTGCAAGATACGCACACTGTAAACTGTAGTCGTGGCTGAGAGAAGACAACAGACACGCAAGCCACGGAGAAACACGCTGTTCATCACTGCAGGGCTAAAAACTGCTAACATGCTGGTTCTCCCCAAGTGAGCGACACAGCAGTCCTAACCGTGATCCAAGCAGGCGCCGTGTAGAAAGTGGCAGGCAGATTATAAAACTGCACTGAACAAAACAAGAACCTTCGTATCCGAGCGCATTCTCTGAACACGAAGCACAAAGCTGGAGGGCTAATGCGACCTGATCTCAGAACTCACATGACAGCGATCACAGCAGTGTAGTCAGAACTACAGTTACCGGGTCTGTGTAAGACAGTGTTAACCAAAACACCAGCTGCAAGCTGGGAGAAAACATTTACAGTTCACTTATGTGAAACAGGATTTATATTCAGAAAATAAAAAAAAGTTCTTCAGACTGTTCATTTTTTATTCCTGGTGTGCAGTCTGGTGTTTCCTTTCGCTCCTCTGCACTGGGCAGGACCCCCGCGACAGTGCTGGGGAGGACGGCTGGGCGTGGAGAGCCCTGTCCCGAGCGTGGTCTTGGGAAAGCATCCAGGCCGTTAGCGGTACGTGTGATGTCAGCTGTAGGTTTCATTGATGCCTTTACCAGTTTGAGGAAATTCCTTGTATTCCTAGTGTGCTAAAGGTACCGTGTTGAATCAAAAATGGATGTTAGATTTTGTCAGGTGCTTTTCTTCTTCTCTGAGATGGCCATTTAATTCATTTTGTAAAATGTTAATATGGTGACAGTGATTTTTTAAAAATATTGAATCAGTTGCATTCCTGGGATATCCCTTAAATGGTCAGCGTGTTTTATTCATACAGTGTTGAATTCAAACTGCTGAAATTTTCTGTAGAATTTCTGCATCTGTGATACACTGATCTATGGGGATAATGGTTGTCTTTCAGTCATAAAGACAAGCATTTTATGTCAGGCATAAAATGAGTTGAGACGCATTTCATCGTCCGTTTTCAGGAAAAGTTGGTTTAGAGTTGATATTAATGTTTCTTCAAATGTTTGGCATAATTCACTAGTGAAGCCATTGGGCCTGGTGTTTTCCTTATAGGAAAATATCTAAATACAAATTAAATTTCTATGATTAATATAGGGCTTTTGTATTATTTTTTTTTCTTGACTAAGCTTGGTAATTTATGTGTTTCAGGAAATCTATTTTATCTAATTTGTCAAATGTATTAGCATAAGTGTTCATAATATTCCTTTATTTTGAATATCTGTGTTATCTTTAGTGATACCTTTTTATTCCTTACATAGTGATACCCTCTCCTTCCCCCTCCCTCCCTCCCTCCCTTCCTCTCTCCTCTTCCCCCCTTCCCCATCCCTCGTTCCCTCTCTCCCTCTCCCTTCCTCTGCCTGTCAGTCTAGCTAGAGGTTTACCAGTTCTGCTCATCATTTCTTTTTGGGGGGTGCCAGGGATCAAACTCAAGTCCTTATGCTTGCCAGGCAAGCGCTCTACCACTGAGCTAAATCCCCAGCCCCCTCTCCTCATTATTTCTGAGAACCAACTTTTGGGTTCATTGATTTTTTTTTTCTTTTATTTTCTGTTTTATATTTCAGTGATTTCTACTTTGATCTTAATTGTTCCTTGTTTTACTCGGTATTTCATTCGTTCTCTGTCTACTGGTTTTGATAAACTAGCTGAGGTCATTCTTGTTGAGATTTTGTCTTATGACTTTTGCAGCATTTACAAACTTCATTTTCACTCATTCCAGAATAACCCTGGTGCTTGGGTTATTTAGAAGCCTGCTTTTTAGCTTCGTAGTATTTGGGGAAAAGGGTTAACGAGCTCTTTCTGTTTTTGATTTCTGAGTGAGTGGTCTGTAAATGTCAGTTAGCCAAGTCAACTGATTTTATAATGTCTTTTGTGTCCTTAATGACCTACTACTGGGTCCCTCAATTTGTGAAAGGAGGGTGTTAAAAATCTCTAAATATAATTATATGTTCTCTATTTCTCCTTCCAGTTTTTTAAAGTTTTTACTTCACGTATTTTCCAGTTCTGTAATTAGATGCATGAACATTTAGGATTGCTGGTTTCTCTTCATGAATTGATCTCCTTTATCATCAGAAAATGACCTTTCACTCTTGCAATATTCTGTTTTGAGATCTGCTTTATCTGGTGCCTTCTTCAACTGTGTTTTGATTAGTGATAATATCACAATACATCTTTTAAATGCCCTTTTATTTTAAATTATTTTATATTAAAAGTATGTTTCGGGTGGGCACCGTAATTTGGATCCCTCCTCGCACACACCTCTGCTTTTCTCTGCGGGGCTCGGACCATTCACATGTATTGTGATGACTGATTTTGTTGGTTTTCAGTCTGTCATTTTGCTACATACGATATTTTCTCTTTGTTCCATATGTTGTTTCTTTCTTTTCTTTTGTATTAAATGAGTGTGTTTTATGATCCCATTTTGATAGCGCCTTCTTGACTTTATAGCTGTAACTCTGTCTTGTTAACTAGCCAGAGTTTTTTGCAGTTTATAGCATCCACCCTGAACTTACCTCAGTCTCCCTTCACACGATTTTACATGCTTCACTTCTACTATAAGACCCTTATAGTCCATACTTTCACGTCTCCTCCCCAGCCTCTGTGGTGTTGCTGGCATACACTTAATGTTTATATTGTTAAAAGTCCCGCATTATTACTTCTGCTGCGGTAGTCAGTTAGCTTTTAAGGAGATACAGATATTAAAAGAAGAAATCCTGCCTGCCTGTCCCCATAGCGCCCGGAGCTCTCAGTCCTATCTGTGGGTCTGGGTCGCCCTTGCCTGCCGTGTTTGCCCTGCCCCCAAGACAGACACCTCCATTTCTCACAGTGTGAATTGGGTGATGAGGAACTGCCTCAGCTTTGGTACGTCTGAAACATCTTTCCTTCATTTTTGGAGTATGTTTTGCTGGGACCACAGAGGCTGTTTTCTGTGTTGGGCCTCAGGAGGTGTTGCTCCTGTCTTGTGGTTGTGTTGTTTCCTGAGGAGCCCGCTGTCTTTGTTTCCGTGTCCCCCGTGCACGTCCCCCTGCCTGTGTCTTTTCTTTATGCTGCTGTGATGCTGTTGGTTGTGAAGGGCTTTGGTGTGGTTTTGTGTTTCTTGGGTTTGAGCTTTATTGGAATTCTTAGATCCGTAGTTTTGTTGGTTTCATCAAATTTGGATCATTTTGATTCATCTTTTCTGCCAATATACTCAGTGTCCCTCCCTTTCCCTCAGGAAATCCAGTTACTTTCTCTCTGTGCTTCATTTTGCATGTCTTCATCACTGTGTCTTTGAGTTCACTACTCTTTTCTTCTACAGTTTCTATTCTGTGACTAATTCCACCAAAGTGTGTTTACTTTCAGACCTGAGTTTTCATCTCCAGGCATTTGGTGCAGGACTTTATGTCTGTCTTGGGTGCGAGTGCTAGGCTCCTTTCCCTCCAACCTTGCCTGGAGTGGCAGCGCACTCTGCTCAGTCCTTCCAGGAAATCAGGGATTCTGTGGTGGACCCCAGGGTCTCTCTCTGCCTTTCTCCTATGATCTCTGGCCACCTTGGTCTCCCTGGACTCATCTGGGGCATCTGCAGCCTTACTATGCGGATCTGCCCTGTTGACACTGTTGTCTGCTCAGGGAGGAGGGAATGGGCGGTGACAGCAAGTGAGGAGGGAGTGGATATGGCCCCTGAGTGAGGCATTGTTGTATCTAGGTGACGTGAGAGTTCTGTGTGATGCTCATGGCCAGCTGGCCTGTGGCTCAGGGTCTGGGCCCCGAACACCAGCCAGCTCATGTTCCAGGTGTGTTCTGGAGACTGCTTCCCTAAACCAGTTTGATTTTGGTGGCCTGGGACATCCATGTGGTGTGAATTATTAACCATGATTCACAAAGGGAGATACATGCATTCAGTTCCCATTATCCAAATATCTTTCATAATCTTCCACCCTGCAAAATCTTCCACCCTGCATAATCTTAACTAGCCCACCCTGGGCTAGTTAAGAAAAGATAGTTTGAATACAGTAAGGAAACATATGTTCACTTGTCAGGAATTAGGGCTCCTCTTATTCTTAGGTTTTGGGCACGTGAAGCTGTGTGGCCTGGACACTAGGCTTTCGGCAGCAGGGATCCATGCAGGGCATGAGCATCAGAGCAGAGGACAGCCCCACCCACATCTGCCACACGGTGCAGGGACCTGAGCTCATCCCAGAGTGGCCGGCCCATCTGGAGTGACTATCCCATGTAGAACTGGGACTGACCCACAGCGGCTTACCCATCCGGAGCCTGGACTGGCCTAGGTAGCTTCCCTACCTCTTCCTCCGCCCACAGGCTGCAAGGTTTCTTGCTCTGTGGCCTGAAAGCAGGCTGAGGCCCCGGGCTAGAAGTTGTGTGGTCTCAGGTTCTGTCAGCCTTCTACCTGCCTGCCCATCACAGACAAGCAGGTGCCTGTGAGTCAGTCGGGATCCTCAGCTCGGTCTCTTTCCCTGGAGGGTGCAGCAAGCAGATGGACTCTGCCAGCACATGATCTGTGGCCACGTCTGACCGCATGTCCCGGGCATGCCTCCTCCCCAGTGTGGATGTGGCTTCATGTCGCCTTCTGTGTCTGCTCCAATCCAGGAATCAGCAACGCAGAGGCACGGCAGCCGGGGAAGGCGCCCAACTTCAGTGTCAACTGGACAGTGGGCGACTCTGCCCTCGAGGTCATCAACGCCACAACGGGAAAGGACGAGCTGGGCCGCGCGTCGCGCCTGTGTAAGCACGCATTGTACTGTCGCTGGATGCGTGTGCACGGCAAGGTACTGAGGTGCCCTCCCCGGCGCTGTGCCGGCTCACCCCACAGCATGTCCGTCTTCATCCCTCCTGTCTTCCTGTGGTCTCCATCACCGTGTCATCACACACAGCCTCCTTAAAAGATCATTTGAAAGCCTTTTCGTTCCTTCAGATTTTTAGCTTACTCATGGAGCCTGGCTCTGCAAGTGTGAAAGCTGTCTCCATGACTCCTTCCCTGCCACAAAATCTAAGACCCGCTGCCCAGGTCCACTACAGGAGTGTGCCTATCAGCTTTCCATCACTGTGGCAAAATACCTAAGGAAAGTCAACTTAAAAGGGGAAGGGTTCTTTTCGATTCATGGTCTCAAAGGTTTCAGTCTGTGGTCACTTTACTCCATTGCCTCCCAGCCTGTGGTGAGCCCAGATGTCACAGCAGGGAGCGCGTGGTGGAGGAAAGGGGGCCAAGGTCCCAATGTCCCCTTCCAGGACATGCCCTCGGTGACCTCACTTTCTTCCATGAGGCTCCGCCTGCTGAAGTCTCCACCAGCTCCTAGTAAGAGCTGGGTATTAAACCTTTAACAAATGGGCCTTTGGAGGGCATTTAAGCTCCAAGCCATAACATTAATCCCTTTGCCCCCAAAGGCTCATGTCCATCTTACAGTGTAAACACATTCAGTCTATTCTCAAGAGTCTCCAAAGTCTTAATGGTTCCAGCATTGCTCAGAAGTCCAAGTACAGAGTCTCCTCCAAGACTCAAGGCAGACTCTTACCTGTGAGCCTCTGTGAAAAATCAAAAAGAAAGTTACATACTGGGAACATACTATAGTGGGACAAGTTTAGGGTAAACACTCCTCCAAAAAGGAGGAATAGGTGCCTGGAAAGGAAGGCTCACACCATAGCAAAACTGAAGCTCAGCAAGGCAAACGTTAACTTCTGTAGCTCCAGCTCCAGGATCGGGGCAAGTGGTGGCGATATTATGGCCTTGTCAGCTGCAGCCCACATGACCTTTCTCTTCAGCTGGCTCTGCTTGCTGCCTGCAGCTTTCCTTGGCAGACGTCCTATGTGTCTGGCATCTCCATTTTGCTGGGGTCTCCACTGCAGCTTTAGGTTCACTCTCACAGCTTCACTTACTGCCCAGGGCTGCCACAGGGCCCCTGCTGCACTGCTACACACTACCTTGCCTCCCAGGCCTTTATCTGACTCAGGGTAGAAACCTACCTGACCTGTAACCCTACATTCTGCACACCTGCAGAACCTGTACCAGGGCGACAGCATCACAACCTGCCACCAGCTCAAGCAGCAGCCAGGCCCACCTGTATCATGGCCACAGCGGGCTCTGAGTGCCTGGCTGGCTGCACTTGAGAAAATGAAACCTGGAGAGGCAGTTCCCTGGGTCTCTGGGTACGAGGAGGTGCTGTAGGACTCTCTTCTGAAACACAGATCTTTAAGCCTGTGATGTTTAGGGTTTTGTCGATTCCTAAAATACCCTGAAGACATCTTTTCTCTTGACCCAGACCAACAGTAAAGTAAGTAGCTTTTTAAAAATTTATTTTGGGGCTGGGGATTTAGCTCGGTGGTTAGAATGCTCGCCTTGCAAGCACAAGGTCCTGAGTTCGGTCCCCAGCACCAAAAAAC